>CAUYON010036116.1:0-58822 GCA_963573935.1 Arctocebus calabarensis
CCAGCCCTCCACCTACGTACTGGTGCGGTGACTGCAGCCTGTACAGTTCAAGAGTTCTGATCCAATTGTAAATGCAGTCAGTCTGGATTGTTGGATGAGTTGGAGTTCTAGACTTCTAATCTGGGGCAGGGGGTGAACTGAAGTATCAAGGTGGCAAGGAAAACATTTACAACACCAATCACATTAATAGCAAATAGGCTAATACATTCGTAGAAGGGCTACCAGACACCTAAGCCCACAGATGCGCCCACAGTCAGAAACATCGGCATACAAACAAAACGTAACAAACAAACAGCCAATCACAGAACAACAGCTAAGAAAAAAAAAAAGAATTCTACAATAAAAATGCTTCTTGTAAAATACTTGAGGATAGAGAAGAAGAAAAGCCTCTAACAAATATGATATAAGCACTCTTAGAAGCTATAAGAAGGGAGGGAGTGGAGGGAGAGAGAGAACAAAGAAATTAACACAGGAGAGGAAGAAGAAATGTTTAGTTGAGAATAGGAGGTAATAAAGATAGCCTAAGAAAAGAAAGGGAAGTAAAGAATTATTTATCGATAGCGCCTCCAAGAAAAGGATATTCCAAAAAAAAAATCTCAAAAATATTATTATTCTTATATGTATATAGAATTGCAATCTGGCAACAACAATCTGCTGTGAGAGGGGAATGCGGGAGCGGGGCTCATGGCGACTGCAGGGGGGGGCTCACAGTCACTGTGGATCTTGGGGACCACAGCGGTGGTGTCACAATTCATGGGGTGGCGCCACCGCCACTCACGGTAGCAGCAGCTTCAGCGGCTGCACCGCAATGGCGGCAGCAGCAGCTCGCATAGGCCGTGAAGGCTGGAGGGGAAGGGGCTTCGCGGGGCTGTTGTTGGGACCTTGAACTTCAGTTATTCTCCAGCTGAAGTACTCAGGGGCCCTCTTCGCCAACTTCCACAGCTCAAAATGTCTTTTCCGCACCTCTCAGGCTTCACCTGGGTCCCCGCCTAGTGTAACGCTGGCTGGATACCCACTCTCTCTCTCTCTCTCTTTCTCTCTCTCTCTCTCTCATTGATCTGAGGAAAAGGCACTCACTATTTTGGACATTCTAATATGTCAGTCCGGCAGAGTCCGGACCCCTCGGCTCACGCCAGGGCTGCCTGGGTCTCCGTGGTTCCTAGCAGCGCCCCTTTCTGAACTCTGAGTTCCACGCTGCAGTGGAATTTTCTCCGGTTAGGGTTTGTGGGTTGAGTCCTGCTGTCCTCCCTGTGGGAGGGGACGGCTGCCCCTCCGCCGGGCAGGGGGGACCGGGTTGCAACAGTTTCCACAGTTAAGAACTATATTTCAAGCATGCCAGTCTTCCCAATCTCTGTGTCTCACCAGCTGCCTGTCCACTCCAATAGTTCACACGGGGAAAGATCCAGAGCTCCCACCCTCTCACCTGCTGACCAGGGAGAGATGGGCTATGGGACTGTCTCCGCCGCCATCTTCCAGTACTCTGAGGGTTAATAATTTCAATGTTGTTGTGTCTTAGGGAATAGGGAGCTTCAAGGAAAGGGAAGGAGGGATTGCCATTGACGGAGCAGTCGGAACACTAACAATACTTCCCAACTAAGTTCATCTTATAAGAACAGTTACAGTTCAAGGACCAAAACATTTACAGCAGTAGTATCAGAGGTCATAGATCACCATAAAACAGATAATACCAATAAAAAAGTTTTAAAAAGTGCTAGAATTACCAAAATGTCACACAGAGATACAAAGTGAGCACCTGTTGTTGGAAATGGTCTCACAGACTAGCTTGAAGAAAGGTTGATCGCAAACCTTCAATTTGTAGAAAACACAATATCTACAGAGCACAGTAAACTGGAGCACATAAAATGAGTTAGGGTTGTAGTTGTATCTGTTGTGTAATCAGCTGTTATGTATACTGCTTTAATAAATGAATATAATAAGTGTATGTGTGTAACCTCGACTTTGTAAAAAAACAACAATTCAAAAATAATTTAGGTCAAAGGTCCTATCTACAATGTGTAAAGAGTCCTGACAACTTATCAATAAAATAGCCAAACAGGACAATAAGAAAATGAACAAAATATTCAAAGACATTTCATTGAGGAGTATATATAAATAGCAAGTAAGCACCTGAAATGATGTTAAACATCACTATTAAGTAAATGATAGGAAGACCACAAAAATATAGCAATATAATACCTACTAAAACAGCTAAAATTAAAGCTAGTGACAAACCCAAATGCTGGTGAGGATGCGGAGAAATTGGATCAGTCATACACTGGTTATGGGAATGTATAATGATACTACCTTTCTGGGAAACAATTTCACTGCTTCTTTAAAAATATACTTACTGTATCATCCAGCAATCACACTTCTGGGAATTTATCCTTCAGAAAGTAAAGTTTATGTCTACATAAAAAGCTATATAAAGTTGTTCATTGCAGCTTTTTTTTTTGTAGCAACCCCAAAGAGTAAACATCTGCAATGTCCCTTGTTGAGGTGTATGGTTCAACAAACTGGGGGGTACATCCGTACTATGGAATATTGCTCAGTAATAAAATGAATCAACTATGGATACAAGCAACAGCCTGGATCTATCTCTAAGGCATTAAGCTGAGGAGATAAAGCAAATTTCAAAAGTTCACAGGCTATGAAATTCCACTTATGCAACATGGTACCATTGTTAACTTTCTGGGTTTGATATTGCAGTATCATTATGTATGATGTAGCCACTGGGGACAGTTAGGTGAAGGCTCCTCTCTCTGCTTACTGCTGTCTGTGTATCTATAATTATGTCAAATAATTTATTATTTATGTTATTTTAAAATAAAAAGTATTTTTTAAAGTAATACTTTACACACACATAATTTCTCACTGGGAAAGGATATTTTGAATTAAATTGCTAGTGTAGATATTTCACATATTCTTGCCAGAATCATTTGTTTTTACTTTCGTAGGAAGTACTCTTTTTCTCCTCCTCTTCCTTCTTTTCTTTTGATACAGAATTTTGCCGTACCTTATTTTTCTCACTCAGGAATATGTGTTCACTGGCTGTGGGCTTTTTGACCAGTGCCCTCACCTTTTCACCAGCAGTCTTTTTTGCCATTTCTAACCCAATTTTAAGTAATTTTACTATGATTATAATTTGGCTATGTGACTTCTTTGAGAATTACAGATCGTTTCATAGCTTTCTTATTATTCCATTGGTACTCATCCTTCTTTTTTAAAAACAGATTATGAACTAAAGCAGAGAGTGTTAGTTGATACAAAGCAGCAAGTGGAGTGGTACAAGACTGAACAGAACAGCCATTCGCCCCAGCGACCTGTTCTGTTCTTGTCGATTCCATTCTACTCTATTCTGCCCATTTTATTCATTCCATTCCATTCTATGATTTCTCGACTTACATCTATTCCATGCGTTCTGTTTTACTCCATTCTATTCAATAAATATTTACTGAGTTTACCATAAATTGATCTGAGAGACAAGTTTTCTGGACACTAGGAAAAGCAAGGTCAAAGGCATCAGGTTGGGAGGAGCCTGGAAAGTTTAAGAAACAGCAGGGAGAATAGTGTGGCTGGAGCAGAGTGGTGAGAGGAGAGTTGATGGAGGATAACAAAGGTCTGATCATGTCAGTTTGGTGGGTCTTGGCTTTTACTCTAAGCAAAATAGCAGCCATATCAAGATATTCAGAGGATCACATGGTCTGGACTATAGCTTAGGACTACATGGCAACACTGTTGTGAAAGACATTGGATTACAGAAGGAGAAAGAATTATTATTCATGTTACTAATGACCACCACAATAAACCCCCTTATGATATTCTGTAGATAGAGCCAACAGGATTTCCTGACATATTTAACATAGATTGTGAGAGAATGGAGGGGCAAAAGATTGTTCCAAGATTCTAGGCTCGAGCAGCTGGAAGGGTAGAGTTGCCAACAACTGATATGGAGAAGATGACATATGGAGCAGGTTTAAGGAGGAAAATCAGGGGTTCTTTTTTTAAATACGGTAACTTTGACATATCTTTTAGACATAAAAGTAGACACTGCTCATAGGCAGGTGAGTATATGAATCTGGAGTTCCGAAGGGAGGTCCAGAGTAGAGAAATATATTTGAGAGTTAGCAAAACAGAGTGATAAAATATTTATCATGAGATTAGATGAGGTCACTATGAAGTAACTGTAGATTAAGAGGACCAAGGATTACAGGGTTTGTCCTGGGAAACTCTGGAGTGGGAAACTGGTACATAGGACCAAGAAGCACCCTAGAGTGTAGTGTCCTTTGTGTCAAGTGAAGAACAAGCATCCAAAAGGGTCTAGTTATGAAATGTATAAATTACCATCAGTGCATTTGGTTATGATATGCTTCAATGTCTTGTGATTCCCTTCATTTTATTTTTATTCTTTTTTGATCCTGGGAAACAAGATCATTTTTGCTCAGAATTCATCCTGATAGGAAATAATGCAGTGTTACTTTGTTTCTCAGATTTCAAACACAATCAACAATGTTTTAAATTGTTTGAAGAATGAAGAACCAGGTTTGGTGCTAATAGTTTTTTTGGTGATGATTCTGTATTTACTTGACCTGTTGTTTGCAGCAGATAATGGTGTGATGTCTTCATAAATTGCCTTTTAATAAAATAACCTAAATAATTCTAGGAGGTTACATTGAAATGTATTTTATACGTAATTTTTTCAGGAAAAATGAATTTACCACTTTACCTTTATTATGATCACTTTGTGTTATAATCATGTTTATAAATAACACGTTTTGGCTACATTTTCTTGAGGTTCTGTGCATTTTTAAAAGATCAAGTATTTGACCTGAACTTAACAAATAATCTACTGTAATAATTGTGATTAAAAATTATGCAGGGATTTATTCAAACAGTTAATATAGGGTAGTTTATACCCTTCTTATCAAATTTGTCCATATATTTATTCAAAGATGTCAAGTATTTATATATCAAGTTTCTGTAGGATTATAGGTGAATAGAAATCATTAGTTATACAATTTTGTGATTTTGGAAAAGTGGCTGTATTTTTAAATTTTTCTTCCTTCCCTCCCCTTCTCTCCCCTCCCCTCCCTTGCCCTTCACTGAAGAATGTCTGGAAGTTAATTTGTATATATTTTATGTGTATTTATCTTGTCATTTGCTTAGATTCTGTAGTTCAGACTTCCGAGTTGACACTTCAGGTTTTACACTATTCACAAATTACTGTTAACAAAGTTTTTTTTTTTTTTAAAACAGCTAAACTTAAACACACACACACACATATACTGTAAGCCTGATGAACGGGACTGCTGAAAGAACAGAGCTGAATAAACACAAGCTTCCCTTTTTGCATTGACTGTTCCAAACTAAGCAGAAGCTGTTTCTTTATTTCAGGGAAAGAAAATAATGACCTGGTTTTCTTTATTTTTTCTGGGGAATAATTTAACTGCTACCTCCATTTGGCATATTCTCCCATTTCTTTTATTGGAATGTAGCTATAATAACTGTAGGAATGGCATTCCTTACCACAATGTATATTTTCTTTCCTACAGTGTATACTTTGAGCTATATTTACCAGTGCTGATACTTAGTTTTTCTCCGAGATGTTGTTTAGAAGCAGTGGTTCAGAGAGAAATTCAACACTAGGACTACAACCTGTTCTAGGCATTTAAGTGTGTGTATGTGTGTTTGTAGAATTATCATCAAAGAGAGATTATCCTCCCAGATGGTATTATCTTAACAGAAACTGCTAATATGCACATGCTTGAAAATTATTTCTTATCCAAGTATACTGTTATTTTCAGGAGTCATTGTGTTAACTCTTTGAACCTTTCCTTTTATTATCTTCTACTTTTGAACTGGATCTTTTGAAAGATAATAGCTATCCTAAGTAAGTTATCCTTTGAGTATTGTGTGTGCACCTTTGTATTTGTGCTGTGTGTAAACCATTGTGTATTTTGGCATGGCCCGAGTCAGCAGGAAGGCTCCAGGGCTGAGGCTGCTTTCATCCTATGCTATACCCTCACAACCTTCCTGTTTTACGATAATTCTGAAACCTAATGCCCCCGCTACTTTTAACTCGTCCTGTTTTACGATAATTCTGAAACCTAATGCCCCCGCTACTTTTAACTCGAAACTGTGTTTATTTGCCTGTGGCCTGTTTTATTGTAAAATAAAAATCTTAAGAATCCTATGTTTTTTAGGGTGCCTTTCTCCCCCAGAACAGCATGGTTGTCTTAAAGGCTAAATGACTGTGTTTTAATGGTGTGCAAAGATTCAGTAAAAAATAAATCATGGCAATTTTGTTTTAAGAAGAAACTTTTAAAAATAATACATGCTGCAGTCTTCAAAAAAGTCCAATCAAACAATTAAGAACAAACTGTACTTGTGTGAACTCACCGTTTTATTCTGTACTTTCCATAGTGTGTTGAATGTTAAGCTTCGGAAGATTGTGCTTCAATTCCTGGTAACCATTGAGTCTCAATTATTTAAATGTAAGTTTTTACAGATCTTGAATGTCTCTAGAAATTTTTTTCCTCTATTGAAAGTAAGACAGGGAATTAAAGCTCATCTGCTTTCTCTACCAACATAAACGATTAGATAGGTGGCTCCCATTGGTTTTATTTTACCAGTGGCCAGCCTACAGCCTCTTCATTGCCTGATAATCCCTTTCATTGTAATGTATGGTAAGTAGTGGAATAAATAATAAGAGATTTGGTGAAGTGTTTTGAATATTTTACTTACCTTTGAAACCTAAACTAATTTTCATTTTAATCTACCATTCATTTTAATCACTGTACATTTATTATATATCCATTATCCATGTATTTTACCATTCCATCCTGCCATGATAAGGATGACATATATGTGAAATACTATCCTTGTCCTCGAGGAATTTATGATCTGGTTCAATATTTCTTAAGAAGGGAGGGTGGGGTACTATTGGTGTTTTTGGTAGGAAAATTCTTTTCTTAGGTGGGAATGTTCTACACATTATAGGAAGCTAAGTTTCCCTGGCGTCTACCTAGTGAATGTTAAAAGCACCAAAAATTATTGTGAAAGTAAAAAAATATGTTCCCATATTTATCAAATGTCCTCTAAAGAAGGCATTAGAACCCCTTAGAACAGTTGGAAGATCTGGAACACATACTTCATAGATAGGAAGTGACTGTAGAACCGTGCTGTTTCAACTGTGTTAAAGGAATGATGCACACCATAAAAGCTGTGAAAAGACCGAAAACAAAGTCTGGTCAGTTGCCCCACTTCTTCTTTTTTTTTTTTTTTTTAATTAAATCATAGCTGTGTACATCAACGCAATCATGGGGTATAATGTGCTGATTTTATATATAATTTGAAATATTTTCATCAAACTGGTTAACATAGCCTTCAGGGCATTTTCTTAGTTATTGTGTTAAGCCATTTATATTCTACATTTAGTAATTTTCGCACTCTTAAAGCTCATGTTGATCCTTCTGCTGTGATGGTCCTTTTTTTCTCTTCCCTTCTGTATTTTTCTGGTTTACTTCTACTTTATCTTCAAGGTAAACTATGTTGTTATTGTTGTAGCTTCTAAGAAGACTTCATAGACATGCTCTCTTCTCAGACTGGATTGAATGACTCCTAACATTATTCTTATAAATCCGTAGGTATATCTCTATTATTATCTTCTAGCTTTCTAGTATCATCATCTGTTATGGATCTGTTATAGCTTCTTAATAGTTGTAAGCATTTTGCAGGGAAGGACTATGCAATATGTTGTTCCTACCTAATTAAATTCTATGAGTATAGTACATGTTCAATTAACTGGCCCGAACTTGACAGGTAAATGATGGGAATATCAAATTGTGTATTTTGTTATTCATTGATATCCAATTAAAATTCTGTTCCAAGTCTCCTTTAATGTAACTTTGCTCATTCTAAAAACATTCTCATGCCCTTATATTGGAAATGTAATTTGATACAATACTTCTGGAAAATCATTTGGCAGTATGTATCAGGAGATTTACAAGTTCATGGCATTTGCTTCATTAATTCCATTTCTCGGAACCTCTCCCATGGAAACAATTCTAATCATAGAAAATGCCTTATACATAAAAGCCCCCGTTTTAGCACTGTTATTAACAGTAAAAAATTAAGAAGTCTTCAACAAGTTGGATAAAAATGAGAACTTGGTTAATTACTGACAAATCAACTCTGATGAATAATTTGGGACATTTGTGGGGAATTGTGTGTGAATATGACCTGGCTTTTAGATGAGCTGAAAGAAATTATTCTGAAATAAAAAGTTGAGATTGTTGGCCCTGAAAAATAATGTAAACTACAAAATAATAGGAATATATCATCTCATTTTAATATATAAGCATGCACACCGATGTATATGTACATAAAAGATCTAATAAAGTATGTAAGATTTTATCTGTGATAACCTCTGGTTATTGGGAATTGACATTCATACTTTCTCATTTTTATTTGTATTTTTTAACTTTATATAATACCCATAATAATCAATAATATTTTAAAGAAGCAAAGAATTGAAAATGATGTAGATCAGTACATCAGTTACATCCATCAGTAACGTCTGTTTAAAGTAATTAATATAGGTCTGTATTCTAGCTTATTTTAATATATTCAAAGATAGCATTTATGAGAAATTTTAATAAAAGTAGTAAAATTTTTCTATTATAATATTCAGTGAAAAGAGTGAGATGAAAAACTTTTTACATAGGTTCTTTTCATTAAATGTATATTCTAGAAGTATGTCTCACAGGGATTGTTTATAAGTGGTAAAATCATGGGGTTTTCTTTTTTTTTTCTTGAATGTTGTTATATAATGAATGTATGATTGCATTTTAATTGGAAAATATATATATTATCAAAAATTCTTTTGAAAGAGCTCTAGTAGCTTTTAAAGTTTTAGGTTATTATTGTAGGCTGTTCAAAATGTTATAGCTGTAAATTATGGCTGTATTTAAATAAAAGCACCACTTCATGGTACAAATCCATTTTAGGAGGGGATTATATTATGTTTTCCTTAAGAATAGGTTAAGAAACTATAAAATTCTTATAGACAAAAATGCTACAAATTTTTCCGTAAAAGCAAAATAAAGGTTGAATTCATGTGTCTTAAGAATACTTTTTATTAAATCCTTTATTCACTCCTATATTCAGCAATTATCTATTGAGTATAGGCTTGGGTGCCAAGAATGAAGAAATATTAAATGTAGTAAGACACAGTACTTAAAATGGACTCTTCTTTTATGTGTGGGTCAAAATTTGGAAGAAAGTCAAATTCTGTTATGATAACAAAATCGTATGTGAAATGTGATCAAAAATTCAAAGTTTCTTTACTATCTAAGTAATAGTGACTGAATTTTTAGATGTTCTCTCAGCTCCTTAATTAAATTCTCTAATTGCTGTCTCAGCACAGTGTTGAAGTCAGCAGCCAAAGGCCACATATGGAAAATTGTTCCTATAGAAGGAAATGGAATATTTAAAAATTTACTATCACTTATCTTAATATTTAACTCAACAAAACTTCTGTTTCTTAATGTTTCCCCACGTATTTTCATGTGTCTGTTAAATTGTTGTTAATGCTACATAATTCCAAGGAAAACTGAATGGATTCAACACCATTTAGAATGGTTTTAGAGCCTGTGGTAAATCACTGTTTGGCTTAATTAAGTAAGTCTAATGAGTACTGTTTTGATTTCTTATTAGATTAACTAGTTGTTTCATTTGCTTTTTATATGGTAAGTTCAGAAAGCTATAACTATTACTATTTAGTGAGAGGATTCCTCAATATTTTTTAATGAGGAAACTACCTGGACAGCTTAAGGAATCAACAGATTCAAAAAAAATTTTTAGAAGATATAATTAATATTTTAGTTTTAAATTAAGAGAGAAAGTTCTGTGCTGAAATTCCCAACTACTTGAGGGATACTATGATTGTGGTTATTTTTAAAGACAGAAAGAAGCTATTTTGAATTCCTGTTATTTCAACATTCTAGATGTATTCTCCATGTGATATTGACTTAAAATTTAAAAAGCAGATGTAGGTCAAAGGAGATTCTGCAAACACTTCTGGTGTTTTATCCTGGAGCTCTGACAACTTTAAAGCAACGATAAGTTTTTTTGTTTTCCCTTAATATTGAACCTTAAGTAACAGTATAATTCTTATGCTTGTACTCATTTTAGTGATGGTATCTTTGTGTCCATAATACACAGAGATAGAAAACATTTTATGAAAGATAGACATGATGTAGAACACACAGAAATTTTATAGGGATTTCTTCAAGGAGTAATGGTGAGAAATAGGGAGTAAGAAAGGGAGATTTTGACCTTGTACTTTATCTACTGTACTATTAAAAGGTTTGCCATGAACATAATATTGTTTTTATAATTTATAAGAAAAACATAAAAATGTATTTATTTACACACAAATTATAGGTTTAAATTAGGCTTTTGGCATATTAGGGGCTTAATAAATATTTAATTGAATTTCAACATTTACTTTCGTTTATTTTATTTTTACAAGTGAGACTACCAGCTGCTGAACTTGAAAGAATCTAGCATTTAAAAGTTTCTAATGATATATGAGACTTAGAATAAACAAGCATAAACACTTCAAACATTTTAAAAGCTGTTTAAAGTATGTTCTTATATTTGTTAGACTTTAGTCCCCAAATAAAGAAAGCATTTCTTTTTATTAAAAGGTCCCCCAAATAAGACAGAGCTAATAAACCAAAATTACTGGATACAAATTTTTTTCCATGTAGAACTTCATGTAACCGTCCTCCTTTCTGACCAATCATTATTAATGGCTTGGCTATTAATACGTGTTTTATACATTTAATTTTTAGAAATGTCAGAAAATATACTTATTCTTTCTATTACTAGAAATGAATAAACATAATTTATTCTGAAATGTAGTGTATTTGTTATTGGCATTTCTTTCCTAAGCTTTGATAAATGAAGGAACCACAGAAAAATAACGGGTAAGAGAATATAAGAATGATGTCTGAAGACTTTTGCCAGAGTCATCTAAAAACTATATAGCAGGGTTCGTTTCAAAAGTACATTTCAGGACCAGCCTAGAAAACCTACCATACTCTATAGATGTGAAAATTGAGGCTGTGCTTAACCTTACTCACTAATGCTTGCTTCTTATAATACCAACGTGATACATAGATTTAGTCCCTCTTTTGGCTAATTTGTTTCTCGCAACTTTTGTAACTTACATTAATTTCTTGGGTTTTGTAGGGTGCCAATTTTAATCTCTTTCTCTTCTGCTCATTCACACTAGTACTAAAAGAGAAGTCTGACCCACCACTGGGGATGAACTATAGGCCCCATGACTATCCTGGTCATATTCAGATAATTCAAAGTCCTTATGGCATTTTAGTTATAGGTCGTCTCAGTTGACTATCGACGTAACAATCAAACTTCATTCAAAGTTGCTTTGCTTTCCTAGCTCAGGCCAGCTTCATAGATCAGCCTGAAGTGGTAAAGACAGCCAGGGTCAGCTTGGCTGTTTGTCCAGCTTTGCCTTCTACACCTCCTCTGCCATGTGGATAAAGTTGGTAACATTGGAAAGAGGGGGTACAGGTAAGAAGGCAGGGGAAATAGCCAAGCTAGTATTCTTGCTTTGGACCCAAGGTTAAAGCTGGTTCTTTTTCTCGTGGGTGCTTATGATGTTTCACTCACCCACAGTTTCCTGAATTAAGTGAAACACAACCCAACTGGCCAGTTGCAACTCCAATTTCATACTTTGGGCATTAGCCCATAACCTCAAGTGAGGGACAAGCAAGCCTTACAACATCACTGAGGAGGAGGAGGTACATACTGATGACTCTTGCTCAAGAAATTCTGCGTCTTTTTTCTCCAAATCCTTGGCCAGTTTTACTGCAGGCCTTTGATACCTTTGAATGTTGAAGAACCAAGGGTTCCATGCTGGGTTTTAATTATTCCTTTTCTATACTGCTTAGGTGGTTTGGAATATGGTGGTGGTTGACACCTACTTTCCTGGAACCTCAGCCAAAATGGAAACAACAATTTATTAACAGCTTTGGGATTATAACTTTTTCAACCTTTTCTGTAGTCTATGAGATACTTTTTACAATCAAATATCACAATCTAAGGTCTTTTCAAAAACGTTTGTGTGTTAGAAGCAGAAATATTGGCTGCACTACCTAACTATATATTAATATAAGTATTAAACATGAGCCAAATTGACCCAACTTTTGAATTTCTCATCTATTTGTTTTGATTGACTACTCATTTGAGTAGATAATATATCATGTGATTATATATGAAACACAAAAAATCTAAAATATGTAATGGACTGTTGACAAGGCTTCTACTCTAGTAATAGTCAGTCTGTTCTCTTTCCAAGAGACAAATATTTTATTAGTTATTTTTAAGATTTTTTTTCAAGAATTTCTGGGAATCTCAAACATCATGTGAAGAATATAAAAAATAATTTTCAAATTTGGTTCAGACTGATCTGACTTAGTGTTACTTTTATGTTACCTGTCAGGTGAGAGGTGTTGGACATGGAATGTAACTGTGCTAAACTTGGTATTCCATCCATAAAATGGAAATCGTAATACTAAATTGTGAAAATTACCTGAGAAAAACAGATTTAAAGGGATTAGTATAGTTTCTTTTACAGAATACGCACTCATAAGTATTAATTTTAAATCCCAAGCTCATTGTAATGCATTAGCTTCTACTTCTTCTCCACCCTGCACACACAAGCCAACACAAGCCACTCTGCCACCAGCACCCTCTGTGTATCTCTGTGACAATTGCTTAGTTTCCTGCATAAACTTAGTTCCTAAACCTTGCATTGAATGCACCCATGATGCCCTGTGCACATGTCTGCCATACACATCCTCACTGTGGTGTAGTTGAATGCTTGTTTTCTCCATAAACTTAGAGCCTTCTTTCATGTTTTGTCACTCAGCACAGTGACTGGCATCTAGTAAAACATTATGTATTTATTGCATAAATTAAGCAACCTCACAGAAGGCATATGCTGTTTTGATGGAAAAAAAATGGAGAGAGGTGAAATACTTTGATGCCATGGAAATTGTGGGGTCATGAAACTGACTCCCCTAGAGTCAAAGAGGGGGCATTCACTAGACAGAAGGGGGGTGTTAAAGAGAAGGCAAGAGGCGAAGGTGGAGGACCATGGAAATCAGTTTGTACATTTAGAAGTTTTACTTGGATCTCACCTTCTCCATTAGAAAGTAGCAGATTGCCCTGGGGACAGATTTTATGAAGAAGACTTCCGTGGCACTTGCAAACACAACAAAAATAAACAAATGGGACTTAACTAACCTGAACAGCTTCTGTACAGCTAATGAGACAACTAAAGCAAACAGACAATCTTCAGAATGGGAAAAGATACTTGCATATTATGAATCTGACAAAAGATTCATGACTAGACTCTACAGAAAACTCAAATTAATCACCAAAAAAGAGCCAGCAATCCCAAGAGACATGAAAAAAAACTTCTGTAAAGAAGACAGATGAATGACTAACAAACATATGAAAAAATCAGAGAAATGCAAATCAAAACCACCCTGAGATAACACCTAACCCCAGTGAGAATGGCCCACATCACAAAGTCTCAAAGCTGCAGATGCTAGGGTGGATATAAATGTGGAATAAAGGGCACACTTTTATACTGTTGGGGGGACTGCAAACTAATACAGCCTTCTTGGAAAGAAGTATGGAGATTCCTTAAAGATCTCAAGTTAGACCTCCCATTTGATACTGCAAACCCATTACTACTCATCTACCCAGAAGAAAAAAAAGTCCTTTTATCATAAGGACAATTGCACTAGACTGTTTATCATAGTTTGGTGTGCAGTTGCCCAAATATGGAAAAAGCCTAAATGCCCACCAACCCAGGAATGGTTTAACAAGCTGTGGTACATGTATACCATGGAATACTATTCAGCTATTAAAAGAGATAGAGACTTAACATCTTTTGTATTAACTTGGATTGAGGTGGAACACATTCTCCTTAGTAAAGCATCACAAGAAAGGAGAAGCAAGAATCCAATGTACTCAGTTCTAAGAAGAAGGCAGTAGATGAGCTAATGCAAGGTGGGAGGTAGAGGAATAAGGGGGCAGGGAGACGGGAGGAGGGGACAGGGTGTGTGGCACACTTCTTGGGGATAGGACACAATTAAAACAGGGACTTTACCTAACAAATGCAATCAATGTAACCTAATTCTTTGTACTCTCAATGAATCCCAAACAATAAAAAGAAAAAAAGAAAAAGTAGCAAGTTGGTTCAGAAAGTCTAACTACCTATTTTTTTACTTAACTGTATCAGCTCTAGAAAGCTGAAAAGTATCAGAGATAAAAAGGACCAAGCAAACCAATCATTTTTCTCTCTTGCTTGAAAGATGGGTAGCTCTGATCAAAAGGATAGTCAGTTATTTGTGATGGCATTGAAGTCAGTGTTTTCGCCTGTACTCCAAGAGAAGCAGGTAACAATACATATTAAAATTAGAATATACTCTTAACAGCTCAAGTGAGAATGCTAATATGGCATCGACAACTTCCACTGAGCATAATTTAAAATTTCTAAAGGAAATATACCATTTTCTAAGTGATAATCTTCATTTCTGAATAGAAGAAATATTTTATTCTATATATTAACCTTTGATATTCCTAGATCTAAGTATATTTAATCAATTTAACTAAAGTATTTTAACTGCTTTGTTGAGTAACACAAAATTCACTATTTGGAGTATGCAATGTAGTATTTTTTAGTACATTTGCATGGTCATACAACTATCCCCATAATTTAACATTTGAATGCTTTTGGTTCCCTTAAATGAAACCTCATACTCATTAGCAACCAATTTTTATTCCCTCTTTCCATCCTCCCAGCCATAAGCAATCAATATTCTAGTTTTTTGTCTCTGTATATTTGTCTATTTTTAACATTTGGTGTCCATGCAATGTATGATCTTTTGTGACTGGCTTCCTTTACTCAGCATAATGTTTTCTTTCAGGTTCACCCATGTGGAGTGTGTATCGTAGTATTTTCATATATTCTAAGATTGCTGAATCATATTCCATTGTATTGATATATCACACTTTATTTATCTAGATCAGTTAGGGAATACTTGGGTTGTACCTCCTTTTGGTTATTACAAATAATGCTTACTTGAATACATCAAAGAACAGGTTTTTTTATTTTTATTTTATTTATTTTATTTTTTTGTGAGACAGAGCCTCAAGCTGTCACCTTGGATAGAGTGCTGTGGCATCACAGCTCACAGCAACCTCCAATTCCTGGGCTCAAGCGATTCTCCTGCCTCCACCTCCCAAGTAGCTGGGACTACAGGCGCCCGCCACAACACCCAGCCATTTTTTGGTTGCAGCCGTCATTGTTGTTTGGTGGGCCCTGGCTGGATTCGAACCCGCCAGCTCAGATGTACGTGGCTGGCGCCTTAGCCCATTGAGCCACAGGCGCCAAGTCCAAAGAACAATTTTTTATGTGAATGTCTTCACTTCTCTTATATATATCTAGGATTGGGCTGGCTGTGTCCTTAAGTGCTTGTCCACAAATGTTATAATCTGTCTTTTTGATT
Organism: Arctocebus calabarensis; assembly: GCA_963573935.1. NCBI lineage: Eukaryota > Metazoa > Chordata > Mammalia > Primates > Lorisidae > Arctocebus > Arctocebus calabarensis. The sequence goes on from CAUYON010036116.1 coordinate 15,615, forward strand.
ATAGGAATTCTGATGTGTGAAGTGGTAGTTTTGATCCATTTTGCCCTGAAGACTAACAATGTTGATTATGCTTTCAAGTGCTTACTAGTCACTTGTATATCTTCTTTTGATAAATGTCTTTTTAAGTTCTTTGTCCATTTTTTAAATTGAGTTATTTGTATTTTTGATTTTGAGTTGTAATATTTTATTTTATATTCTATGGATACTAGAGAGATACATAATTTACAATTGTTTTCTTCCTTTCTGTGGGTTGATGATATTTTCAGCAAATATATGTAATTCTGATGCCTATTTTTAAACTTATCTTTGGTTGTTTGTGCTTTTGACTATCACCTAATCCAAGATTTACTCCTTCATATTATTATAAAAGTTTTATAGTTTGAGTTATTAGGATTTTGGTATATGATCCTTTTTGAGATACTTTTTTGTCTATGGGCTTATTTAGTTGTTCCAGCACTATTCGTTGAAAGATTATTATTATCTTCTTCTTTCCCCACTGACTCAATACTCTTGTCTAAAATCAATTGATTATATATGTAAAACTTTATCTCGGCACTCTAAAGTTGATTCCACTCATCTATATATCAATTGTGACAGTTTTTCTTTTTCTTGATTATTGTTAGTTTGCACTAAGTTTTGAGGTTGGCACCTGTAAGTCCTCCATATTGTTCTTCCTTTGTAAGGATATTTTGGCTATTTTGGATCCTATCCATTTCCTTATGAACTTTAACATTATTATCAATATGTCAGTTTCTGGGAAGAGGAGATGGAATTTTGATAGGGATTGCATTGACTTAGTAGATCAATTTTGAAAGTGTTGATACCTTCATAATATTAAATATTTCATCAATGAACATGAAGTGTATTTCCATTTATTTAGACTTCCTTCAGTTTCTTTCCATAATGTTTTATAATTTTAATGTACTAGGGTTACACTTACTTTGTTAATATTATGCTTAAGAATTTTATTCTTTTTTAAGTAGGTCATATTTTATTGACTTGATACTTAGCTTGACTGTATTTACTGATCACAAGTTTCCAAGAACTTCTAAGTATATTATAATGTAGTTTTGTACAGATGGAAAACTTTTGTGATGACTAAGAAAATAGTTAATTGAATGTATTGCCTTTATGAGCTCCCATTTTTGCTTACAAATGATTTTTCTCTTTAAAGAAAAAAAAGTTAGTTTTTCTGCCCTCTGATTTTAAAATTAATAAAAAGTTCAATGTGATCATGACAGTGCTAACATGATGTAACATATATGAGTGATTTCCAGAAAGGATTCTTGTTTGTTTCATTCTTGCTGATATACCTTGAAAATGTCTCTCAAATGCATTCTTTTTCCTCTATTCTGTGTTTGCAGCTTGAATTATTCAATGGTTCTTTCTTGTTTTCTTGGTTTGTGCTTTTGTTAGCTTATGTTGGTTCTTTCCCAAGATGTTTATCTTTTCAGAAGCCTTTCTTATCACCCCTACAGGCAGAATTAATTATTTTTATTTCTGTGATTACACAAAGTAAGGTGCTTAGAACAGTATCTTTCAAGGAGAATATTCTCAAAAAATGGCACTTAGCACTGCCCTTAATTGTCTATTCAAATCATCAATATGCCCTTCATCATACTCTATAACTTTTATAAATATTTTCTTGCCTTCTCTTTGCTCAGAACAACCCCCCGACACACACATACACTCCCACCTTCTGCTTAGATTATATATGTTTTCAGAGCAATGACTATTCTCCTCATCTTTTATTTTTAAAGTCTGCATAATTTAGAAACAAGAAAACTGAGTAAAATTACAATAGTATAAGCAAACAAATTGTTGATGATTATTAATTAATCTGTCCTGCTTTTATATCTGTCAAATTGTGGATAGTACTAACTCAGTAAGGACTAAATGAGAAAGTACTAACTTAATAAGGACTAAATAATTTCTCTAAATGAGAAATTTTAATTTTTTCACCTTTATAGTCATCCTTTTTGTGGTGACTTTTTCTTAGTAAGCTTTCAGATAGTTTTTAAATGAAAATTTATATTTCTGGCTTTATTATGAATTTGGTTTTATCCATTCTATTTATATGCTGAAGGGAAGCTGGCATAAAGCAATCTAAGCTAAGTGAAAAATAAGTGCCCAATTCTAATATACAAAATATAACAGCGTAGACAGTGTCAATTACGCTACGTAGACAGCGTAGACCTTTTCCATTCTGAATAATAATCATCTACACTACAATATATTTCTTCCCATTATCTTGTACCCCACACTTGTGGTGGTCAGTGGATCTCTATTCCTATTTCTTTTGGTTAAGGTACTACTTTTGAATTAACATTTTACCAATAGAATTTATTGAAATACTATTTAAGTTATTCACAATCTCAATTTTATACCTTTTTTCCTGCAAGACTCAGGAAGTACCCATCTTTACAATGAGTTTTTAAATTCATCTTTGAGCTCCTACCATTTCTTCTACTTCCCTTTATCATTTTAAACTATTTTGTGTCTCAAATGCCTGGACCAGCATTAAATAGATGTATTTTTTAAAGCACCCATGGTTTGTTTATCAAATAATTTAAAACCGAGAGTCCAAATATTTTTCAAAGGGAGGAGAATTTCTGAGAGTAATTTTTTTCTTAGCAACTTAATGGTCAAACTCCAGTTGCTCACAAGATTACTTAATCAGCACCATATCAGAGACAGCTTGCTGTGTTTACCATTGTTAGTTGGGCCAGCATATGTCCAAAACAGTTGGAATGAGAAAAACAGCATTGACTTGAAGCCAAATTAGAGGGGGAAGGGGAAAGAGTTCTTTAGCTGTTGAACAGGATTAAATGCTTTACACAGTATAGGGTAACTTCTATAGAAAGAAAAAAAAAAAAAGAGGAGGATTATTTCAGCCAAAAGCAAAAAAGGTACATTTTGAAATATCTAATGCACTGAAATAATAAAAAGTAAATTGGTGATGTTGCTTTATTTATATATGCTTTTGCAAGTAATGTGATCTTTTTAAGTTAACAGAAAAAAAAAAAATTCTAAGATATTTATAATGTGAATAATTTTTTTTTCATTTTTATCCTTGCAAATTTAATGGCTTTTGTTGTTTCTAATTTGGGGCAATTTTCTGTTTCTTTATTAAGCAATGTAGGAACTATTAAATAACCATCACATTTTACAGGATAAAATAGTATTTCTGATGTTTCTCAAACTGGTTATTGTATTGCTCTGTAATGTAAACTGTGTAAGTGAGGAAAGTATCTGTTCTTACTTTCGTAAGTAACAAATTACGAGCAGCGGGTATTTTTGTACATTACTACCTTAAGAAGCCATTCTTGTGGAGAAAGATGTTTTTTCACTGAAACAGAAAATGAATAGTAACATTTGCTGTTTATAATGGAAGGTTTGAGGAGAAACTTCCAAACACCACAATCAAGGAATAAACCAATTTTGACCATAACTGAGTTTTATATCTCAAGCAAAGCTTGCCCTTGGGTAATTTTTAATTATATAAAGCTTTTTTTCTTTAGGAGTTCCTGCTTTTAATTCTCTGTCATTTCTTGTTTGGTGGGGTCCCTCTTTCTTTATAGGACCCCTACTTTTCTTTCTTGTTAGAACCTGTTCTGCTAGTTATTGATTTACTCAAATGGGTCAGTGAAAACCAACAGCAATTACTTCTCTCATGAGACACTTTTGATAAAGAATAAAAATAAAAGGGCGGCACCTGTGGCTCAAAGGATTAGGGTGTTGGCCCCATATACCCGAAGTGGTGGGTTCAAACCCAGCCTTGGCCAAAAACTGCAAATAAATAAATAAGTAAATAAAATGCATAATTTTGAGGTAAAGAAGGAATAACATTGGTAATAGAGAAAGCCTTGGGAGTCTTCAGCTTTTCTTATGTGTTTTATACATGAGAATCCCAAGGCCCATAGAAGAAGGATAATCAAGATAGAACTGGTGACTCATTGTTTTGTCTGCTGTGTTCTGTTTCTATACATTGGCAAGAGATTGGACATTAGGGATTGAGGAGAGATTGATAGATAGGTTAATTCATTCATTATTTATTCTCTCCCATGCTTGAGAGAATCAAATAAGGCAGAATTGGTTTTAGCAATACAGGTGTTACCTTGTAAGTTTGGTAAAAATTATTTTCTGAGCAACCTAGAATGTGGAAATGAGGTTTTCACACTGTGACCTACAGGTGAAGCGTGGACAGAAGAAGGACATACCTTGCATTCACAGCAAACCACCTCTCAGGTACAGAGACTGGTTATCAGGTCAAGTGTATCAGGCCTGGCTTCCTCTTTGCTAAAGAAGAGTTTTTCTTAGGAGGTACCTTAGTCATTTATGCAAATGGACATCTGCTGTGCCAGCCCCACCTGCTCTCTCCAGACACGCCCAGAAGTTTTCTGACCTTTGACTTCCACTCCATCCTGCAGCATGCCAAATGTACCTTGGAGGGAATAAACCCATGTGAACTGCCTACATAAATCTAACGGAGACATGCCTAACGTGGCAGGTTGAATTTCTGTATTGAACTAAGGAATCACATGGGATTCAATCTCCCTACTATTCAGTTCCTGGGCAAGCTGAGGAAACCCAGATAAACCTTATACAAGGGCATTTCTGAGGACAGAGAAAAATGGCATCTGTTTTTTGTTTTCTCACTTCTTTTGTTTAATCGTGGTATTTTTTTTTTTAACTTCCAGAATTACAAATTCTAAACCATTCATTTAAAGCATTTTCTCTAAAACACTCAAACTTAAAATTTTATGTAACAAATGAGTTCTGAAGCTGCTGAATATTCTACTGGTGTGATCGAAGGTATGTTATGAATTCTGTGGAAAAATAAATAGAAACCCTTGGATTCAGAACGGCTTTGCTAAGTTCTATGATTAGCAGTGTATTTCCTGTGATCTTAGGTTACATTAATTTAAAGCTGCATTACTATCTGGAAGAACATTTGGATAACTATTTTCCCCATAAGTTTTGGTTTTTTTTTAAAAAAACAATGCCTAACTATCAGGGCTATTTTGTTTGAGGCACCAAATTTCTTTAGTGGTTTGGCTACAGATCTATCACTACGGTATAATAGCCAACACTGAAGTATTATTATTGCTGTTTTGAGGTATGTTAGATGTTTCTTTAAAACCTCAAGGTTTTAAAATATTCAGTATAAATGAAATCAACCCAGACATTATTAATAGAAATTTAAATGTCAAGTAAACACAATATCCTTTCATTTCCAAACATTCCTTTGCTAAACTCATTTAAATGATTTCTATAGAATATACTGGCCTCTTTAGTTTATATATATAGTACATGTATATTTGTAAGATTGTGAATTATGTAGCAACTGCTACACAGATTGGAATAGTTTTTTGCTATATTTTATTCAAAAAATTTTCAATTGAGCAAGTATTTTTCTATACTTAACTTTTTGCAGGGTATATTATCTCATGGAAAAGAGATAAATTAGGAGGAGAACCCACCTAAATCCTAATCTGGAATATTATAATGTCTTTCATTTAACACCATTCTGAGTGAATACAGGGTGTCCTTAATGTTTCTGTGCAACTTAAAACACACGAACTTTATGGACATCCTGTATTTACCATGCTTTATTAAATAAACAAGATTAAAAAATAGCACTTAAAAAATAATACTTGACATTGGCTGAGTTACTCTAACCTAGCTAGTGCTTGTTATCTTTGTCTGTAAAATGAGAATAATAATAAGGCTGTTGTATTCATGGGAAATTTCGAGCCAAAACCATAGACAGTGCTTAGCACATATTGCTGAGTTAAACATGCCGTTGCTTTTATTGACGTTTTGTTTACCAGTTAACTTCTTAAGGTGAAGAATAGGCAATAAAGTCCAAAATTACTATATAGCCAGGCATGGTGGTCTGTGTCTGTTAGTCCCAGCTACTCAGGAGGCTGAGATGGAAGGATCATAGTAGTGAGCTATTATCATGCAATGCACTCCAGCCCAGGCAACAGAGCAAGACAGACTCTTGTCTCTAAAAAAAACAAAAACAAAACAAATACAAAGTAAAATAAAATTAATACATCAATCTAATGCAATACTCAGAGCTTCTTTTACATGATCTCCTTAGCATGTTGTTTCCTAATTACGTTTTATTGTAGATGAAACAAATTATGATAATTTTTAACCTTCTCCATTAAACCAGTAGGGGAGAGAAATAACTTGTGGATTTGATTACTACAGGGAAGTTTCACCACGTGAAAATAAATTTGGTTATAGATTCTCTACAGGCAGGCTTGGCAAGCTTTTTCTGTCAGGAGCAGATAATAAATATTTGAGACTTCACAGACTATACTGTCTTTGTGGCACTCAACTTAGACTTTCTAGGGTAAAAGCAGCTGTAGAGTGCCGCTGTGTTCTGATAAAGCGTTACTTTTAAACATACAGTGAAATTTAAATTTAACGTAATTTTCATGTCACAAAATATGTTTTTTCCTTTTTTGTCAACCATTAGAAAATGTATAAATTATTCTTAGGTTACAGGCCATTAAAAAAAAGAAGGCAGTCTAGTTTTGACCTGTGAGTCACAGTTTGCTAAAACCTGTGATGCATAGTTCTGTTCACTTTTAATACTTTAAATAATTTCTTATACTTTTATTTATACAAAGAGATGTGATTTCAAGTTAAACATTGATCATCTTAAAGCTGTGCTTAAAATATTGAGAAGCATTCTGTAATGTCGACAGTTCTTTCAATAGCTAGTTCTATAAACAGATACTGCTATTTCTGCCAGAAATAGAAATTTTAATGACAATTTAATTAACTAGAAGCCACAGAGAAAAATTAATACATTTTCTTATGCCAGCACTATAGATTTATTTAATTAATGCACATACACATTTATTTTTATATATGTATAAAATTAATTTTTCAGATAGCTTCAAGTTCTTTCTGAGGGTGAGCCCTTCTGTTTATACTGTAAGTTGTATTTTAATAGCCAGTGATTGTCTTACAGAATGCACAGAGAATAATGGACCAAAAATTTAAAAAGAAAAAACAAAAAGCACTGACATAGGAAAAAGAAATACTGTACAACAGTGTAGCCTGCCTGTCACTTCCTTTCTCACACTGTCAAAAAACTGCTGCTTATTACTTATTGTTACTACTTTCTTCAATTCAAAATAATCTAAAAATTTATAAACAATACACCCGAACCTTATTAACACTTTTTGTACTTAATTATGATTCAGCATCTCACTCTGATAAAATCCAATGGGAGAGTAAAGCCATACTGAATTTAACAAAAAAGAAGGAAAGAAGGAGGCAGAGAAGGAGGTGGGGGAGGGAGATAGTCTGAAATCACCAGAATTTTCAGTAGCTAAAAGAAAAGGGTAAAATACCAAATCTGGAATTCTTAAGTACAGAAATGTTACTTAAAAAGAGCATTGAAAGAAAGATGCATTGGGCTTACCTGAAAATACACAAATGTGTCAAAATATGCAGAAATTGTGTCAATTACACATCTCACTATGGAATATATTGACAGTTACAAATGTTTTTCTTCACCTTTCAAAATAAAAAAATGTATATTATTTTAACGAAAATGTTTTAGTCTCCTTTCTATCAGCACATACTCCGGAGTGAACTATGTCAGAATAAAATTCAATGCCTATTTTGTAGTATTCAAGAAGAATCAGAATGTGGTGGATAAGATGGCAGACTCTGGAGCTGGATGCTGTCTGTCCTAATTACTTGAGTATCTCTCAGTGGCTGTGTGATCTTGGCCAAGTTCCTCTATGGCCTCCATTTTTCTCATTCACAAATGAGAATTATCTACTCAATAGGTTCCTAAATAGTAAAACCTCATAAAGATGTAAAGAGGAACCAATTAATTAACAGTTACTTTATCAAGCATTCAGAATGGTGTTTGGCACAGAAGTATTGTATTAGTATTGGTTCTATAATTTAAATTAAAAGCAAAACTCTCCAGACTGAACAATACTATGCTCTTTGTCCTTACCCAAGTTTGGAAAGCCAAGCTTGAAACCAGTATAGTCAATGTATAGTATATGTGAGCAGGAAGTCACATTTTATTAGAAGGCTCAAATCCTGAAAACGCATGTATTTTAAAAATCACATCCAAAGTACTTCCTGACAAAGGATAATGGGTGTTTCTTCTTACAAGCAAAAGTGGTGCCACCATGTGGCAATAACATAAATATAGCTGCTAACCCATTTGGCTTGGCAAGATTTGAAAATTACTTGATGTTCAATGAATTTTTTTATGTTTTAACATTTATTTTTTGCTAAATTGTATGTACAAAATGTAACTTTAGTATTTTCAATTCAAAATGTTCAAATTTCTACAATTTCAGTTTTCATAAGAATGCATCATTCTTTGAAAAAGCAGTAATGTGATTTACCTCTGATTTGAATTCAGCAAAATAAACAAAGAAATAATGCCCTTAGACCAGTGATTTCAAACTGTGTTCCGTGGAGCCTGAATTCCCAGGGGGAAGGAGTAGGGAAGGAAGTGAATGGGTGGGACATTGGTTTCTCCTCTTGCCCCACATAACATTTGCACTTATGCTTCTTTTACATGTTGGGAGTCTTTATAAGATTTTGATCGAAGAAAATGTCCATCCATTTAAAAAAATGTTTGTTTGTTTGTTTTTAAGCCAGTACAATAATATATTAGAAGGTCTTACTGGATTTTTTTTAAAATAATGATTCCCTCAGAAATAGCTGAATTCTGGAGTAAAAGTAAAATGCATCAGTCCTATTCCCATTCTGCAGGACTGAAAAATGAGGAGAAAAGGAAAGGACGTGATCTAAATTGCAAAGAAAAGAAGGGCGGTAGCCTGTGCAGCAGTTTGGCTCTTTTTCTCCTACTTTTCCTTCACATTTTTATGTGTATTGTTTGTCTTAAATATTTGTCATTGAGACTTTCAGAAAATAGTTGAACTATTTTGTGCTGGTTAAAGGTAATTATGTCTCAATGGCAGGATACAGGAACTGATAAAACTATAAAACTTTTTCTATAAAAATAGTGCATGCTATGTGCTTTTGAAAATGAGGGTTCCTGATGGAAGAGTGGGAATACACTATTTGAAAAATTTATTTGCTATGTAAGCAAGTGTTCATTTGTTGAAAAAGAATGTAGAAGGGATATCTGCTAAAGAGAATCATTTATTCGACCAGTATTTATTAAATTATATTACATGTCATGATGTACCAGGTTCTGGGATTATAAGGGAATCTTTGTCTCAAATATTAGATTTTCATGAGAGGGAAGTTTTGTTAGTCATCTGCAAAAGTAATAATTTAGTATTTGTTACTTAGAAGAAAATATAAGTTATAAAAACAATATGGGGAAGGATAACAGTTTGCCCACTTTCGTTATAATTCCCTCAGAAGTCAATTTACATCCCAGATGGGAATAGCTAAATAAATAACTCTTTGAGCTTAATACCTATATTGTCTATTTTAAAACATTAAAATTTCTCATCTGCTCAAGGTTTCATTTACAGATATCTTTATATCAGAGTGAATTTTTATCTCAAATTACAAAATAATATAAATCACAAATTAATTAGTTCTTAGCTCCTGTTACCTTGAAATCCCAGAAATTGACTTGATTTTGTTTCCATAGTGCAAGGAGCTCAATGAAGCTCTTAAACAGTAAAGAACTAGCAAACATTGTAACACTTCAGAACTAAGTGGATATTACAAATTAGTTGGCAATTCATGTTTGTGTTATGGTTTATTATGACTGCTTAATTCAAAGGCATATTTGCAGACAGGGAGTTTGAATTAAGTAAATCAAAATAGTAAAGGCTTTGATTAAAAAGTTAGCTTGCTTTAACTAAAATGTTGACATTTCAAGTCCTACTGATATTTTAGTCATTTGGGGTTATTTTTGTTTCCTGTTCAGACCCCTGGGAAATAAGAGAATAGTAAATCAAAGTCCAGATTGCTTTTCATATTTATTTTCTTTTCATTTATGCCATGTATTAGTGCCCTTTATAAAACCAAAGACGTATAGAACTTGAGCAGAATCACTTGGAGAGAGAATTGTACTCCCTTATTAATCAGTTTGAAGAATACTTGTTATAGAAATTATTTGTTTCATGTTTGATGATTTAATAATTGTTTTCATTCCATGATAGTGCCATTATAAATATTAATAGTGGAAAATCAGCTAAGAATATTTGCATTACTAAAGTGAAATTTTGGTATTGTTATCAAACTAAGGCTGTATTACTTGCTTTCGCATTTTCTACTTACTTTTCCAGAAAGTCTTCCTTCTAAGACTACACAATTTAATAAAAAGCATTTTAGCATTTTCTTCTCTTTTTTTTTTTTTTTTTTGAAGTTTTTTGCCCAGGGCTGGGTTTGAACCTGCCACCTCCGGCATATGGGACCAGCGCCCTACTCACTGAGCCACAGGCGCCTCCCAGCATTTAGCATTTTCAAAGCAAAATCTATTAGTTACTGTAGTTGTTAATAAAATGGCAAAGAATTTTGATTAAATAGCATAAGAGGATTTACCTCTTATATGTATTGATTTAATTATTCTTCTTTCAAATTAGAAATTTGAAAAACAATTCTTTGTTTACCATTTAACAGTTCTCATCTAATTTTCTAATATTATCACATGAGATATTCAATCATGAATTAGGCTTTATTGTTCAGAAAATTCAAGTTGTGACCTGTACCTGGTGATTCCTACGGAGGTAACCAGCATGGACAGATAACTTTTATTTTCTTTCATGTTCTCATTCCCCCCCTTCATGGTTGTGTCAGCACATTGAATTTTTAAGAGATACAATGGAGGGCAGCACCTGTTGCTCAAAGGAGTAGGCTACTGGCTCCATATACCAGAGGTGGTGGGTTCAAACCTACCCTGGCCAAAAATTGCTGAAAAAAAAAAAAGAGAGAGAGCGAGAGAGAGATACAATGGAGTCTGGGAAATACAAAGTGGGTGGAAATAGTGTTGAGATTATTTTCAAATACTTAATTATTGTTGCCAGAAACTCATGCACTTATTAACTAAAGCAGTTAAGTAATATATATCTGGAATTCAAATCATCAAAAAGCCCAATAAGTAACTGCTTTAGGATTTTAATTGAGTTTATGTGTATATGAACATAGACGTGCAAATGTGCATATGTTTCTGATAACTTTATTTCCATAATATTTGTGACTGTCATCATTACTTTATTCATTCATTTGTTCATTCCAGGTATGCTCTGAGGCCTTACTATGTTTTCATGTGGTACTAAGCACTGAAAATAGGCCCTCCCCTCCTGGGGTTTTGAATAGTGATTAAGACAGACAGTTAAACAGATGTTATAAAAAGAATATCAAGGTTCAGGTGTGGTGGCTGACACCTGCAATCCTAGCACTCTGGGAGGCCAAGGCAGGTGGATCACTTGAGCTCAGGAGTTCGGTCTAGCCTGAGCAAGAGTGAGACCTCATCTCTACCAAAAAAAAAAAAAAAAAAGAAAGAAAAGGGAGGAGGGGAGGGGCGAGGAGGGGAGGGGAGGGGAAAGGAAGGAAAATGGAAGCAAGGAAGAAAGAAAGAGAGAAAGAGAGAGAGAAAAACTGAGGCACAATGATTGCTTTACCCCAAGAGTTTGAGGTTGCTGTGAGCTATGATCATGGCACTCTACCAAGGACAAAAAAGTGAGACTCTGTCTTAAAAAAAAAAAAAAAAAAGAATTTCAAAATTTAAAGGATACATTTAATAACTTGGAAAAACATCCTATATAAGTTATGTTTTAGCTAAGATATGAAGGATAAGTAAGAATTCATCTAGAAAAACGGGTCAGGATTGGCGGAAGGAGAGAACACATACTGAGAATCTCTACGACTTTGGAAGGCATGGCATGTTTCAGGAACAGAAAGATCAGTGCGGCTTGAGGGAAAGGAGGATAGCTGGTACTAATGCTGGAAACAGAAGCAGAAAGTATACTATGGAGAAAGAGCCCGGCCATGTTAAATATTGAGGCTTCACTGATGGGTGTTAGCTAGTGAAATGACAGAGGCATGCTTTAGTAAAACAGGCAGTAGTGCTGGAAAGATCGCTGTGTCTTTAAGAAATATTGAAAGATTTTCAGATCATTCCTGAAAATTGGAAATAGATAATAAAAGGCAAAGGAGTCAACTGTCAATTCCCTGTGTCTTTTTGGCTATAGTGATTGAAACCCAGGTACTGGAGAAGGAGCAGTATGAAACAGTTAAAGGAAGAGTGCCCCTACACACTCCCTGAGTGTCCCTACTCAGAGTAGCTGTACATATGGGTCACATGTTTGCAGTAGATGTTTAGACTAAAGATGGAATTGTCACCAAATAGGAAGTGAATAAAATTGTGGGAATGGAAGAGATTACCTTGGAGCAAATTAGAAAATGGCCCATGAGAAGGTCTTGTCCGGAGCCCTGACATTATTGCCTTCACTGTATTGTGTCAGAATACAAGTTTCTTGAAAGCAGAGATAGTGTTTACTTGTTTTGTTGGCTAACAACTGTTTTGGCATTTAACAGGGCTTATAAATATTTGCTGAATTGGGGAATAAATAAAAAATAACATGTGAAAGTTATGATACTATAAAAAGTTACTTCAGTGTCATTTTACATACATACAGCCCTAAACTGTATTTGATATTTTCTTTAGACATTATATTACTTAAAAACTGATGCTGCAGTGTAGTTAGTGAGGCAGAGGACTACAGGAACAAGATAGAGACATCAGGCGTGGCCCCCGGTCCTCAGTCAGCTCATGCGGTGATATAACCAACATTATGTAAAAATATAAAAATGTAAATAAAATTACAAAAATGGTATTTAATTCCAAATTATGTTGAAAGTATTGGTTGAGAGGTGTTAGCAGGATTTCAGGGAAGGGAAATATCAAGGTGGCTTAAACTAATTTCATGGAGTTGAAGGAAGAAAAATATTTAAGTTTTACTTATTTCCTAAAGCCTATGGATTCTACCTGAGAATGTTTCTCCTGTTTTTACCCTTACCATTTCTCCCCCTTCCACGGTTTTATTATTCTGTTAGAGAACTTGCCAAAATAGGAAACCTGAAGGAGCAAAGGAGGTAGGGAAGGGAGAGGAAAAAAAAGAGAGAAGGGTAGAAAAAGAGGGGAAGAGAGAAGAGATGTAGAGAGGCACTCTACCTCTAGTCTTTCCATGCTTTTGACTTTCACTAGACATAAACCATTCCTTCATATCTTTATTGTACTTTAAAACATCTGATGTCAATTAGTGCTCACAAAATAAGATAAGGGAAAGTTACTTTACTCATTTACCCTCACAACTTGGTAGGTTAAATTTTGTAAGGGATTAAACTCAGAGATAAAGGAGGGAGGAGAGAATAGTCTCTGCACCTTGGTGCCGGTGGCTATGGCTTTGTTCCCACTGCTAGTTTTGTGAAATAATCACATCTGCTGCCTACCTTTCTGATCTTTTATCACCTGTGCCTGCCAGCGTCCAGTCACACCTAGCCACTTGCAGTTTCTCTTTACTTTTCCTGTTACTGTGCACATGTTGTTTTTCTACCGTGACTCATGCCTTTGCCTTTTTAATGGCAGAGGGAAGAGTCAGGCAACCATGCCTTGTGAAGTCTTTTCTGACTCCATCTAGAATAATGAGTGGCTTCTCTTTTAAGCTCATCTGTAACAAATAACACAGCACATTAGTTTGCAGCTGCATGCCTGTCTCATTCCTTCTGTCCAGGGAACCTGACCACTCTGTTCTACCCTGCTCAAGACTACAGTTGTATATACTTTATTGTGCGCTCTGGCAAATAGTGACCACATCATACTTCTCATTTTTATTTCCAAAGTTTAGCAGAGTAATAGCATATGCCAAAAAATTTGTTTAACTATTAGATAAGGAAGGAAGATGTGCAAAACGTATAGTGTAAAATTAATGAAAGGAGACTGCAGAAATTATTTTTTTTTTATTTTTGCAGTTTTTGGCCAGGGCTGGGTTTGAACCCTCCACCTCCAGTATATGGGCCAGCACCCTACTCCTTTGAGCCACAGGCTCCGGCCTAAATTTTTTTTTTTTAAAGGAGGACGTGATTTTGCTTTCTAGCAAAGTAACAGAGATAAGGCTAAAGAAGTCGGGGGAAAGCCAACAGTGATGGATTTTGGTGAGGAGAGTAGTAGTTTGGGTAACCAAATCCATAACATATAGGAAGAAAGAGATTTTTAAAAAGGATTTTTTAAGAAAACCTTTGCAGGTGCCCCTAATTTCTACCCCACTTGCAGACCTTCGGGAGCCTGTCCTGGAGATCCTTACCCAGAGTGCTCTGCGTGGGCAAGAGCAGCTTCCGGGATGGGGTGGCGGGTATTTGAGATGCGGACCGGAAGCATAAGATGGTGGCCATCATGAAGCACGAGGAAAACGGCTTTCTTCAGGGCAGTAGTGCCACTCTAATTCATGGCCTCGTATCTTGTGATGATCCCTTCACACATGGCAGCCTGGTGAAAGGAAACACTACCAACACTACCCAATAGGGTGATCAGCTTCTCTTTGTGGATTCTGAGCCCTGTTAACTCCCGGAAGGAAACTGTTTTCTGGATCCCTCTTCAGGTGCTTTCCTTTGTAGACAAAAGCCCCAGAGGCCACCTATCCTCTTGAGAGGCGTAAGGCTTTGTGTCCAGTCTTTCATCATCTTATCTCAGAATGGCTAGGAGATGTGGCTTCAAAGCCAAATCCATTATCAGAGGGAAATGTAAACTGGTATGGAATATCAAGTCTGGCTCCCTTGGGACATTTACCACAACAAGGAACCTGACCAATGGCAAGGAAGCAACGGTGAAGCTACAATCTTAGATCTCAGAAAGCTAATTATTTCTTAGTGTTACATGAGAGCAGATTCTTTGAGAGTGTTTAAAATAGGGTTGACAGCTTGTACATGAGGTGTAGTTAAGACAAATACTACAATGTGCTACTCATGGATCTTCAGTTCTTAAGACCTCCAGTCTGTTTCAAGAAGGCTTACAATGAAAACAGCACTCAACTGACCAGATGAGCAGTAGAATTGCATATGTACATACAAAGAGTTGGATTCACAAAGTTTAAACCAGATGACTGCCTAATTGGTATTGGGTGTCACAATAATATATTATTCCTTATTGATTTTGGTTTGGCCAGAAAGAACAGAAACACGACCAGGTAGCACATACCATGGAGAAGATAATCTCTCTGCCATTACCTGATAGGCTAGCATAAGTGCACATCTTGATATTGATCAAAGTTTCAGGGATGACATGATACCATCAAGGTGCATGTTAATTTATTTTAAAAGAACCAGCCTGACATGGCAAAGGCAAAGATCGGCAACAAACAAGCAGATATGAAAAGGTTATTGATAGATGATTTCTACTCTTGTTGAAGTTTAATAAGAGGGTTTCTGGCAGAATTTGCCTTCTACTTAAACTATTGTTATGACCATACTTAGAGGAAGCCCTGATTATGTGTCTGAGGCAGCTATTTTGCAATCTTTTTTGGACCTTGAACTACTGATAATAATTATATATTTGATCGAACAATTTTAAAGCAGAAAAAAAGAACACTAGGCAACCTTTACCAGTGAACAGTCAACAGGACCCAATATTCATAGGTTTCTATGCATGAAAGAAGGAACCAAAGAAAGAGAATAGATGATGAGAACAATATTTGTTCCTTGCCAAATCCAGGGGACAATTGTAAACAATCTTGTGAACAATCATTTCCTTGGTATAAAGAACATAAGTACAAACTGGCTCTGGGCAGCATTGTTACTACCGTATCTCAATTTATGCATTGTGTAATTATGAATGTTAACTGAGATTATTCAGCATGGTTCCAATTTTTATAGCCTTATTCAAGTGGAAAAATTAACTACATAATTAACACACAAAAATCAGTGGTGAGATTGTGCCCATGCCAATTTTGTGTGTGTGTGAGAAAGCCAATATTTTGAACTCTACTTCTTTCAAAATGGCATGAACAGTCTTTAGCCATAGTGACAGTTGTAGATGGATAAAATTGTGTGTTCTTTAAAATTTTTTTATCTGTGAGTTTTACAAGTTGTTCCCTTAAAACATTCTTAAAATGGATAGCTTCTTGTTTGGGGGCCAACTGACAAGGTAGCAACCAAAGAGTACTGTTTTTGAACATATGAAAATCCTCTCTGCTTACCTAAGCTATGAATAGCAGCATCTAACGTTAAGAATTAAGAAACACTCCATGGCTACTAGATTATTCTTAGTTCTCTGAATTAACTCTATAACAGCCTTGGAATTGAGCTATTTGTCATATAATTTAATTAAAAAATGGAAATGTGTATGTGTGTTCCTTAAATAAATGTGACTATTATAAACACCTCTATGGTTTGGGGGACTTTGTTTTGATTTTGAAATGGGAACATTTTCATGTACATGTTCATTAAAAACTAAACTTTCTAAAAATTGCATGAATTCAAAAACATTAAACAGAAGAAAGAATAACGATCAAAGATCAAATGAGAAAGACATGGAAGAAAGAATGGACTTCGTTAAGTGATAAGACTAATAGGTATGTGGAGATGTCCTGACTGGGCATTTACTATATAATAATAAAGTAGTAATAAATATAACATATACTCACTAAAACAGAGTGAGTCCCAATAAAACTATCTGTGTTGTGACTTTTTCTCACATATGCCTTGAGATTTATTGAAAAAAATGATTCATTTATAACTAATACTAATATTTGCCATCATTACCTTTCTTCTAGCATATGTGTCATTGGACAATTGTTCTAAGTAATTTATGAGGAATTTGAATGTTTCTGGGCAAGGAATATTGCAAACAAAGATGATTCCAATTACCCATTGTTAAAACTAGTGGTTAATTTTTCCTTGTAAATTGATTATTTCTAATTATAATAGGGCAGCTCTTGAAAGCGCACTTTCTTTTACATTCTGTGATATAAAAGTGTCTGTAACTTGTTGAAACTCAGCTATGGTGTTGTATTAATATTATTTCTCCTGGGGTGCGTTATTAGCCTGTCACAAAAGACAAGAAAAATCCAACATTCCTTCTGGAATGCGATGAGTCTTTGTCACCCACAATGCAATTAATGTTAAAAATAGAAAGAATGGTTATGATATGATTATGATTAGGCAGAGATGAGCTATTGTCCAAGTAACAGAAACTAATCTAGCAGGCCAAAGATGACCTGCACAGAACCATCAGTGTGCTGATTGCCATTTCTCTCCGAGTTTGATGAAATATTCATGCCTTTGCTCTCCTCTCTGCAAGCACTATTGATTTCTTGTATAAACGCTGCTATATTTAGTCTAGACAAATGGAATGTGGATTGCTGCTGAATAAATTGGATGAAAGACTGGGATCTTGCCTGCCACTTTCTCTCAGTCTTGAGCAATTATTTATAATCAAGAGCAGTTTTTGTAAGTTGAGGGTGATTTTTCACAATTTAGTGATTAGTCTCTGAACAAAGGCAAGTAGTTAGACACAATCATTTCTGTTGGGATAGCAGGTTAAGAAGTCAAATTACCCTTTGAGGTTTACAATAACCGTTTCAGAGGACTTTTTTCCCCTTATCTTTTTTCCCCTTAATTGTTAGGGGTTTCATGTTTGTAGTTTATGGATAACAAAAATGCCAGTAAGAAAAGACCCCAGGGTCTCTTGAATTTTTACATTTAGTCTTTATGGGGTTAAATTCTGATCTTTTGTTATCAGGATTTCCATGTGAAAACTGAAGGCTACAGTTTGGCCTTTTTAATGTAAAAAAGAAATACCCCCTTAACAGCCATTGCTTTTCATTGGAATTAAGCCAACTCTTTAAGTTAATGCTCAGAATTTCATGTTACTCCAGAGCCCTGACTGAAAATTCTACACTGGGCGTTGCAACTAAGACATCCTGCAAGCCATGCTCCTCTTTAGCTTCTAAACGTGTCAGAATTAACTTCTTTCCTTTCACAAATATCAATAATTTAGATGTCATTGTCTACCAAACTTTAGTTCATTAATAAATCATTGTCCCATTTTCATTAAAGTGACACATGAAATACCATCACTGCAAACTTCTGACTAAAATGTTAAAGAACAACCAGTGTCAGCAACATGAAATTTATACCAGTTTACATGCACAGGGATATACACAAGAACATGTAGTTCAAGTGACTAGCAAGAATATTTAAAAGTTGTAGAATTTGAAAACTTAACATTTGTATTCATAAATCACTGAAGATGGTTCTTAAATCCACATGGTTTACAAACTTTGTAGCTCCCAACCTGGAATATTCAAATTTAAGTTTTAGTAGTAGAGCATTAGATACAATTTGGAAAAAGTAGAAGGGCGAGGATCATTCATATTTCTATCAAAATACAATGATCTTCAGTTTTCTGCATTGCCAGCCTTTCCTTTTAGGATTCAGAAACTAATACAATTAACAGCCCTAATAGAATATATGCTCAAAAACAGCTGGAATTTTTGTCTTTTTTTTTTTAAAGTACTAAATATCAACATCTAGAATGAAGCCTGAGACTTTAAAAGGATTCAGTAAGTCTATATATTGACTAAATTAATTACAGTTATGTGGTTTAAATTGTTATCATAGTATATATGTCACTTTTATTACTGTTTTTCCACGTAATGCAATGGAATTTTTAATAGTTGTTTATGTTCCTACCAAGTGAATGTGACATACTTTACTTAGACATTTCCTTGTAGTTGGTAATTTCAGCTAAAAAAATAATAATAATACTTCAGTAAACAAAATAACACTGAACTTTTTTTCTCTGTAAGTATTATCTCCTTAAGGTATAATCCTACGAGTTAGCAAACCTGCAGCAAATAGTAGAAATGTGTAACACCTCTTGATACATATCACCAAATTGGTTTTGCAGAGTATTATGCCACTTGACAACTCCATTTGCAATAAATAATTGTCTCTTGATCATATGCTTGCCGTGTCCATTGTGGTCATTATGCATAGATATGTATGTACATGAATCATATATATGATATTTAATAATTAATAATGCTTTATTTGGATTGATAATTTCATTTCTTTACCATTGAAAGCTATTTTCAGTTGTATTCTTTTTAGTTTTTTGTAGAGGTTTTAGTGTTTTTATTGTCTGGTATTTAGTAGAAATCATATACCATATAATTTTCATATTTTTCCTAATATTTTTATTTTGTTTGGTGGTTTATTTTAATGTAGGGTGGACATAAAGTTCATGTGCAATTTAAAGTTACAACTATTTGAAATCACACATGAACTTTACGTCCACTCTGTATATAGCAAATTTTAATTTTTATATAATAAAAAAATAACAAAATATTTATTGTGGGGTTTGCTAAATGCTGTAAGTACTCTCAAGTGTCTCATTGAAGCGTTTTAACAACTCTGTTGTAACTGTAATTTGATTTATAAAGACGTTTTTTTTGATTCTCATAGTGTTTAAATCTTTGAAATTCTTTTTAATTTAAAAAAGGATCCAATTTTGGCTTTTCTGTGCTATATTGAAGGAAGAGTTATCTTGGGCCACATATTAAATACACAAATACTAACGAAAGCTGATGAGCAAAAAAAATTAAAAGATCTATGCACAATTTTTGTGATATCCACTACCATAAATAAGCAAGGAAGTCCTCACATAATTCACATACAGCCCAAAGGCTGCAGTCTGGACACCCTTGACTGGGTCTTTATTTATATATTTTTTTCCCTGCCAATAATTGGTTGTATCTGTAGACCTCTTCCAAAAAGTCATGCAAAACAATTTCCATCTTCAAAATCCCTATTGCCTTTAGTTTAATCTGTTTCAATTAAATACAAAGTTTTCCTACTGCATCTTGTGGGTAGGAGTGATACACAAAATATTTATCAACCAGTTTGATATGGGAGACTTACCAATCAGAAGGGACACCAGCCATAAATAAGTGGTATATCTTCCCTGTTTTGAGCTTTCCCATTTAAACTACTCCTTTAGAAAGCAGCATTTTAATCTACTAGAAGTTGTGCTAAGCATTTTATATGCATCATCTAATGTAATTTTTAAATTTAAGTATTATTATCTATAGTTATGCTCATATCATCAAATCTTTCTTTTTCTAGCAGTTTGATTAAATACTTGTTTTAAGTTTCCTCATATTGTCCCATCTTATTTTAGGAATAAGGTAACTGAGGTACAGATTATTGCTACTAAAAAACCAGTCTCAGAAAGTTAGCTCCTTTTATTTCTTGGCGTTTGGATCTGGCACTATTGTTGGGCTTAATCATCCTTTCCCATGTTTTGGCCTGCAATCTTGTATTGTCTTTGAAAATGCCTTACATATAATCTTTACTTTTTAAGTTTGAATATATCTTTTGATTAATAATTTAGAAAAATGTTCATAAATGCATAAATTTAATTGTAGTAGAAGTTTCCTCTTATAACGTGACATCTTTCCCTCAATAATGTTGCATTTTTTCGTCCTGAGTTTTTTTGCTGTTGTTGTTTTGAGACAGAGTCTCACTTTGTTACCCTTGGTAGAGTGCTCACAGCAACCTCAAAATCTTGGGCTCAAGCAATTTTCTTGCCTTAGCCTCCTGAGTAGCTGGGACTACAGGTACCTGCCACAGTGCCTGGCTATTTTAAGAGATAGGGTCTCACTCTTGCTCAGGCTGGTCTCGAACCTGTGAGCTCAGACAGTCCACCTGTCTTGGCCTCCCAAAGTGCTAGGTTTACAGGTATGAGCTACTGTGCCTGGCAGTTGACTGGATTTTTGTTAGTGGTTCTGTAGAATAAGTTTTATGGATGACTTTGATACTAGTGTACAATTGAAGTCATCTCTTTGAAAAAGGGAATTGTGGAAGATTCATGGCAAGAATACAGATTGATAAGTAAAAATTAGGATATAACCAATTTATCAAACCTGATATGCAAATTATCTATCATTATTGTGAAGAAATGCCCTGAAACATTGACATAAAATTTATTGTATAAGGTATAATGTCTTTTATTTGTCGTTACAAACGTGCTAATTTCCGATCATTTATAACTCTTTCCTACTCCCTGCCCTCTTTTCTGTTGTTTTTTTAGTGGATGTGAAGTCAGAGGTTCCTGTGGGCCTGGAGCCCATTTCACCTTTAGACCTAAGGACAGACCTCAGGATGATGATGCCAGTGGTAGATCCTGTCGTTCGCGAAAAGCAACTACAGCAGGAGTTACTTCTCATCCAGCAGCAGCAACAAATCCAGAAGCAACTCCTGATAGCCGAGTTTCAGAAACAGCATGAGAACTTGACCCGGCAACACCAGGCTCAGCTTCAGGAGCACATCAAGGTAGCAAATGTTTCTTTGTCTCTGACCTTACTCAAGGCATCTAAATAATGGTGGGCACAGCAATGCCCAGGGGGACTCTGAGGGGAGTTCCACTGTGATTAAGAAACGGATCTATGACTTGAAGGAAATTGTAATTGTACTAGTGAAATCTTTGGGTAAGTACCTGTTAAAAACATGCTTTGCTTCTTAAAGGGGACTGTATCACTTCTGTGTCCTCTACCGTATAGAGTCAGTAGTGGGGAATAGTTACTTCCCTCCCTAGCTGTAGATTTTCTTCTACATGATTTTATTCATTTGCCCCTTCTTCTCTCTAAGAAGAGCCACAAGCCTGGAAAGACCCAATTTATATTTATTAAGAAGCTGCAGATGCTATTTACAAGAAAGGATAAGTCATGTTATGTGAAGAGAAAACCTTTATAAAATAATCTTTGATCTATAAGTAGATGTTCTAAGTATGTCTTAAACTTTCCTTTAGAAAAAAATACATACTGTATACATTCAAAATAATAGCATAGTGAAAAGCTCAAGGGAGTTATATATGGACCAACAGGTACAAATACTTTTATAGATGGTAGATAAGAATTTATCAAAAGAATTTTGGGCATAGTTGACAATTTAAGACTTAAATTGTTTAAATTATCCAATGATAAATATATACATAGCTTACTTTTATGATGGCCTATTATCAGATTATTTTAGATGTACCTAGTTTTTATTTTTCTTTTGTATCTTCAGCAATGTTAGTTTAACTTTATTTATAAAATATATTCCAAGTTTTTGACAAAGACATTTGAAAACAAGGCTACTTTAGTCTATGTGAATATATAATTTGAATTTACTATGTTGGTAAGATAAAAGCAGCAAATATTTATAATAATTTATTTTTATATCTAACTCCTTTAAAGATGACTTCAATATGTGATAACTTATTAATATAATAAATTTTATATTATGTCTCATCATATTTTATGATATTGTATTTTGGTACTTAATCTATTACTTGCTTATCAAGTATAAGCAGCTCATTGATGTAGAGTTAATATAGATAACTAATCTATTTTAATACTAAATAATTTTACCCTATAAATATTACAGTGTGTGAGAAGGCTATCTCATTCCCAATGTTCCTTGTTTCCCAAGTTATTTCCTTAGCCTGGAAGGCTTATATCATCTAATTTTTCTAAACAGGCTCTTTTACTTGATATTAAATATGCTTTTTTTCTTTTGCTAGTGAACTTTTCCAAAAGAACCCTTGCATATTATTGATCTATAAGATACCTTAAAAATAAGTGTGAGGATTCTCTTTTGGGCCCCATATGGAATCAGTAGAAAATGGCTATATTCTGAAGTATGAATAACCTTCATTTAGTTTATAGGCTTAATTTTCAATGAATACTGAAGCATTATTTTAATTTGAAATATGAAGCAATAATAGGAACACTGATATCTAAATCTCTTTCTTCAGTTTTTTCCTGGTATGTTAAAATGGCAAAGATAAATGAGTAAAATTTACATTCTTCACCATACTTTAAAGATCTAAGGAACTATCTAGTGCTTTATGTGAATTATGCTGCCCTGAATATGGGGCTGTACTGATAAATTAATGCTTTAGATACTTCTTTCATTCATATTTGATGCCTTCTGTAGCTGGAATATCAATATAAATTTTTTAGTAAGTAATTTATTGTTTAATTTTACTAAAAAGTTAATAGTAGCAAGTAGATATTTATTCCTTTCATAGAAGCAAAATGATAGTGTTTATTGAAATTATGAAAGAGCTAAAAGAAATATTTAGTTTTTAAAATGAGTTTCCAAAGTAATAAGTTGTTTTTCCCAAAACTGAATATAATAATTAAAATCTTTTTAAGATTAGAAATTTTTGTACTTTTAAAAAACGTACCTTATTTGATTTTGTTATTATTTGTACTGGTAAAGCTAAAAGTTGATGCTTTTAGTAGTCATTTAAATTTTATTTTATAAGGAAAAGAAAGTACATTACGATTTAATTATGTAAGATAGCCATAAAGTTCATGTGCAATTTAAAATAGCCAACTATTAGCTATTTGAATTAGCTAACACTTGAATTAATATTAGCTTTTTGCATCTTTGGCTTCTGTAATAACCAACAGTTTATTCAGTTAGGTGCTGTTATCCCATTTTTCCACCTATAATCTGAATTAGAAAAATATAATGTAACTTTTCCAAGACTACACTGTCAGTAAGTAGTTACTCCCAGGCTTACAGTCTTGCCTGGTCTGCTCCTAAGTTCCCCTGCCTCTTTCCTGGGTCAGAATATTTGGAAGTGGAGGGGTAAAATTTTATTTCTTTTATTGCTTTAATTCTAATTCCTGTGAACTTTGATAGTGAATAGTAGGCATGGTAATTAAATTGTGTGCATTTCTAGATTCCTAAGAAAGATTAACATTCATATACATTGGGGCTTTGAGTAAAGCACTGAATCAATTAGACCAATCCCAATATCTGTGTAGAGTTAACACTAGCAGAGTTTAAGCATAGTTATGATTTCTTCTACTGAAAGGAATATCTAAAAACATTCATTAAAAGACTGGTGTGTCAAGGCCAAAACACCAAAGATTTTACCTTGAAGAGGAATAAGAAATGCTCTAGCCATTCTGGGTGTGTTAGGGCTATTATGATTGACATACAATGTTAGCTTCTTATTGCTCCTGCATGATTTTGATGCCATTACATATATCTTTTTATTTTTGTTCTATTACTTTTTGGCATAAAATTCAGGGTTTTAGGTACCATTCTAATATTAAAAAAATTACTAATTTCATTAATATTGAAAGTTACAAATAGAGTTTGCGTGTCCTTTACCGAAATGCTTGAGATCAGAGGTGCTTTGGATTTTGGATTTTTTTCAGATTTTGGAACATTTGCATATATGTACATAATGAGATATCTTGGGCATGGGACTCAAATCTAAACATGAGATTGATTTGTTTCATATACACCTTATATACATGGCTTGAAGGTAGTTTTATGTAACATTTTAAACAATTGTATGCATGAAGCAAAGTTTGTATATGTTGAACCATCCTAAAGCAAAATCATCTTAGCCACTCATCTGCACAATATGCAGTTGTTTGGCATTACCATCAATTACTGATTCTGAATGTGGGGGACTTGTTTGACTTGCTCTTAGCATATTGGCCTGGCTGTGTACCATTTTATTAATCATTGTGGGTGTTCTTATGGGGGGGATCTGGATGTGTGCAGAAAATGTATATCGCAAGTGAATGGGATAGAGAGGGTTTTTTTTTTCCCTTGGAGGTACTGAATATACTGTGTGTTGTGCCTGTGTTTTGACTTTGATCTGTCATCTGAGCTTAGATGTGAAATTTTCTATTTGCAGTGTTATATCAGTGCACCAAAAACTTTAGATTTTGGAGCATTTTGAGTTTTCCAAATTAGGGATGCTAAACCTATAGTAATAATTAAAATTAGTATGATTCAAACTTAAAAATAAAATGTTATGTCCATTTTAAATATGAGGCATGAGAGAGATTATCCTCTACCTTACATATTAGAAACTAAAGCTCTGAGTAGTCTAATAACTCATCCAGACATATTATCTAGTAATGTCAGAGCCTAAGAAGAACTCAAGATCTTTAATTTTTCCTCAGTGAGAAAGTTTACTGTATTTCATAGACATATAATTTCCAGTCTGAAAGTAAACTGATACCTCAAAATGGCTATAAGAATGTTTCATATTTATGTTTGTTATTCATTGTTCAAAAATTAATTAAAGGGATTCAGAAAGCCAGACAATAGTGCATTAAAGTGCACTTTTATGAAAGTGAATTCTTCTTGACCACTGTCTCTAGTCTAAAGGTTTTTGTGTGCTGAATGAAAGAATAAGACGTTTGCTATTTTGAGTGAAGACCCTAATATGTGTATATAGATTGCATTGGTCTATTGAGAACATTCTCTGTAAGTTTTCAAAATTTTTAGCATTCATTTATTTCAGATAGAGTTTCTCCAGCTTAACTTATATCACACCATTGTATTTGCTTTGGTTACTTTCCTATCATTTCTCAGGATAAGAACTGAAGATTTCACTTGTTTTTTTATAAAGTGAAAGCTTTTTTATGAAATACACTGCTGGGCAGTCCCTACCATTGCCTGTTGGAATATATTTCATATAAAGTATATTTAAAGCAAACTTATTAAGAGAACTAAATATGAATGGATAGAAACTGGAAGACATGAGTGCATTTGGTAATTATTTTTATTAGGGAGGCACAGGTAATGGAGCTGCCTAAAGTCTTGTTGTTGATTACATTAGGCCCATCATGGAATCAGTTGGTTGTCTTCAGGTTACAACAGCTTACAGAAAAAGTGGGTAAAAAATATAAACAAATTCCAAAAACTTATAACATTTCAATTTTGGTCTATGAAACCTAAAGAAATTGCACACTCTCATGTCTTTCTCTTCTCGCAAGTTGCAACAGGAACTTCTAGCCATAAAACAGCAACAAGAACTCCTAGAAAAGGAGCAGAAACTGGAGCAGCAGAGGCAAGAACAGGAAGTAGAGAGGCATCGCAGAGAACAGCAGCTTCCTCCTCTCAGAGGCAAAGATAGAGGACGAGAAAGTAAGAGGCACCAGGGTAAAAGATGGACTCTCTTCCCTCATCTTTAGCTGATCATCATTCAGAAAGAAGCCTGACAAAGCGTGGAATTAAACTTGTCAAAATGGTCTGTGTTTAATTAGAACAATAAACTATAGACCCAACTATAAGGTTCTGACATTCACGTATCAGCCAGCTGATGTGAATACAGCTGATGTCATACACCAGTGTGAATACACTCCCTATATTCAATGTGCCCAGCACTGTTTGGCAAAGATGCTAATCTTTGGTTTATTGAACCTTAAAAATAATGTTATTCTACAGCAATATAGTATAGGCCATTCTGTTTAATAATGTACGTATGCCCATATCTTCTCACTATGCCTTTTTTCTTCCTGCGCACGTAATAATTACTCTGTAAGCCATGCCTTTCCTCCATTTAGTTCTGCATACTCAAACTTCGGGAAGATTTAAGGCAGAGCACTTATAAAAGAACCATCCACAAGAGGGAGACAGATCCAAATAATTCTCTTGTATTAGGTCAGTTCAAAATCAGGTCGTAGCAAGATTTAAAATTGGATGACTTGAACTGGAATTGTCAGCAGTATTTATTTGTTTAATGCTCAGAGTGGTTTTAAAAGGTTAAGTTTTCCAAACTAGCAACTCAGAAAAGGTCGTTTTAAAGTATTTATAGTATCTAAAATGTATCTAAGCCCCCCAGATTCTTGATTATTAAAAAGCAGTGTTTTGTTTCTCAGCAATGTGTTTTTAAGTCCAGAAAAGGTATTATTTCTGGGAATTCCCTTTTTGCAAAAGCGATAAAGGAAGGTCTTTTGAAAATTGGCAGTTTAAGCAGTAGTCTGAACACATTACTATTCTAAAGCTTATCTAGCCTGTGGTTTCTTCTTTTAGTAGGAAAAGTTCACATGCTGGGTGACCAGTGATGTTACTGCTTAATTTTTGCTAAGTGTTCTAGAGCACGAGAGGACAAAACTCACAGTCAACATCTGTTTCTGTGTGCGTGTGTTTCAGGAGCAGTAGCAAGTACAGAAGTAAAGCAGAAGCTTCAAGAATTCCTACTGAGTAAATCTGCAACGAAAGACACTCCAACTAATGGAAAAAACCATTCCGTGAGCCGCCATCCCAAGCTCTGGTACACGTATGTTCAGCGTTTGACTGTTTTCATTCCCAGTGGTAAAGAGCATAGGTTCTGTATTTAGCCTGCCTGGGTGCAAATCCTAGGCCTGCCTTTTGTCAGCTGTGTGGCTATAGTCAAGTTCCTTGAATTCTCTAAGGATCAGTTTCTTTCTCTATATAAGGAGGATAATAGTAGTATCTGCCCTCTATTGTTGCTGTGATGGTCCTATGAAATAATGTGGTAAAGTACACAGAGAGAGAACTGCCTAGTAATGTTAGAATTCAACATCTTGAGGACAAGGAAGTATATGTGTTCTTTGATGAATGAGTAACTATCAAATGTACGGTGGGGCATAAAAACTAATTCGTATTTTTCTGTTCTTAAATGCTATACTTGTGTGTGTGTGTGTATATATATATGTATATATATAATCATTTTTTGAAGACTTGAAAGATTGTGATTTGATTTTACTTGGCTTAGTAAAATAGAGGTCAGAGCTATTTTTGAAAGTCCAGAAGATTTTTGACTGAAATAAGGGGAAAAAAAAAAGAAAGGAAGGAAGGAAGGAAGATAAGGGAGTATAGGGAAGGGAGAGGACAAACTGCTAAATAAATAAATCAATCAAGATGTCAGTGAAGAGTTTGCCCCTTCCCACCTCACTTCATTTCCAACCACCAGGTAAAATATTAGTCTGGTTTCTGACCTTCAAAGCTGACAACATAATGCACTGTAGTATTATAGGCTTTATGGAACTATATTTCCCCAAGTCCAATAAAGAGATATTATGCAATGCATAATTCTTTTTGTAAAATAAGAAGGATGGGGGTGTGTTTAAAGATCAATGTGAGGAACTGATAGGCAAATCATATATGGAATAGTTT
The DNA here is from genome assembly GCA_963573935.1 of Arctocebus calabarensis. NCBI lineage: Eukaryota > Metazoa > Chordata > Mammalia > Primates > Lorisidae > Arctocebus > Arctocebus calabarensis. The sequence goes on from CAUYON010036116.1 coordinate 43,548, forward strand.
CATTCCCCTCCTAAATGTGTTTGCTAAGTGACCATAAGCTTTTACATTTCACGTACTTTTTTTTTTTTTTTAATTAAATCATAGCTGGGTACAATAATGCAATCATGGGGTACAATGTGCTGGTTCCATATACAGTCTGAAATATTTTCACTGAACTGGTTAACTTAGCCTTCATGGCATTTTCTTAGTTATTGTGCTCAAACCCTTATACTCTACAATCCCTATCAGCAAGGATAGGTAGGGCTTCGCATTTGATTACTCTGTTGTAGTGAAGTTGTAAGTATCCCAGATTTCCATTTAAAGAGTGACTGTAGTTAAAAGTCCGTTTTATAAGCATCTGCTCTTTTATGCATTCCCTTCCCCAAAAAAGGTAACAGGCAAATTCCAGAATTAAAACATCAATTTGCATTATTTCTATCATACACGTTACCTGACTTGAGAAACTAATTTCTGAAGAAAGTCTTAAGTATTCTAACAACACAAAGTATTTAAAAAGAAATATCATTTTGTTATCTACAATTACACAATTTAAAAATAATAAATAATTCTTCAAAAATTAAAGCCTGTTTTAAGAAAAGATAATGACTTTTTGGTACAAGAAACAACTACATAGTACCTGAAAACAACTTATCAGCTGAAAATTCTTTAGCTGCTCTCTTGGGCATATTAAACATGGTTCTCACATGTATTTAGCAATCCTGTCTTGTTTTTACAGAATTGAACTTCAATAGTGTCCAACCCCAGATAACTATAAATCATTAATTTATGGAATCTGAATTTATTACCATTTTTTTCCAGTTGTAGCTAGATGAAACATCCTTAAACCAATAAATTCTTGAGAATGTATGATTCAAATAAATAATACTGGAAGATCAGTCATTGTAGTGATGACAAGTGAAAGGGTATAGTGTCATAGTTTTCCTTATATATAATAATTGTAGGTGTTTATGTCTACTGGACAGTCACTGTTCAGTCAGTCCTGTATTCTCCAGTAGCAGCATTGTATCTGTTTCATTATATTTCCTGAAGAAAAAGAAAACACTTTAAAAAATGGGTTTCATATTGAAGAATGTGATTTTCAGTCTATGCTACTGGAACAGCCCCAAAGTCAGGAAACCTGAAGCTATTGGCACCATATTCTTTTTTTGGTTTAAAAAAAAAAAAAAAAAGCTATGCTAATAGACTTGCATGTATCACCTAGCAGATTTTAAAAATGAAGTCCTTGTATGTATTTACTTTTACCTCAGTTGTTCTACATTGTTGGCTTAAAAAAAGTTAAGATGATGACTTTTCCCCTTATTTGGCTCTTAAGAAAACATATAACATGACTCAGATTATCAAAAGGTCAGGCTCTTTGTAAATTCTTTTAGTGAAGCAACCTTTTCTATGTGACCATATATCCACTGTGTAGTGGACATTCTTAGGAATCCAGCATCATTCAATAATATACTGCTGCAATGAACTCGGTTACTGTGGTTTGTATACACTAAGAAAAAGAAAGAACATAAACACAGCTGAGGCGTGTGTGAAGCGTGTCCAACTGATTGTTGCTGACCAACACGCAGTGAAAACTTCAGAGTAAATCGTGAAACTTTTTTGTCTTTTCTAGGGCTGCCCACCACACATCATTGGATCAAAGCTCTCCACCCCTTAGTGGGACGTCTCCATCCTACAAATACACATTACCAGGAACCCAAGATGCAAAGGATGATTTTCCCCTTCGAAAAACTGGTAAGTTGATTTATCACAAACCCCACTTGCTTTTCTATAACATACCTGTAATTTCATTTTATCACCCCTCTAGAGAAAAATCGAAGGATCTGAATCTTAGACAGTGTACCATCTCCACCCCTGTCCCCAATGTAAACAAACATGCTACTGAGCACGTGTACCCACATACCCTTGCGTACACCCATGCTTGACTTCTCCATTAGTTGATTCACTGTATAATCAGAGTATCTTATTTGGATTTTAGCCAAGTTATTTTCATATTAGCAGTAAAGAGTAGAATAAAGAAAAACATAAATTTCATTTCTCAGAAAGTTTAACTCTTCCCTTTAAGGATCTGTATAATTTTCTTCCTTTATTTTTCTACTGAGCCTCAACTATTTACTACAGCAATGGAAATAAGAAACTTTAAAAAAAAAAAACCTTAAATTTTAATTATGTGGTGAAAACAGGTAAGGCTAAGGCTACTTCTGAATAAGTGACTTGCCTAATGTCTCATGGATCATAAGAGAACCGAGAGTGAAGATTCCTACCTAATAATCTCAAGTAGTTACATTAAATTTTGTGCAGGGGAAATAGCACAATGAAGCTCCTATTTCGAATGTAATAAATAATCCAGAGGCTGTAAGGTCTGTGTTTGTTTTCTTATTTTCTTCTCTCTCTTTTGAGTAGTCTGATATGTGCCTATTTAATGTGTTATTTGCTCTTTACTGCTATAACAGATATGTTTCAACTTCACTAACTATACACATAAATAGTATTTGTGTACATTTTCCAAATATAGTTCTTTAGAGATAGTAGTAAAATTTAACATTTTGATCTACATAATTGAGCTGAAAAGGTATTCATAGCACATTATTTGGTCTATTGTATTTTATTCAGTTCTGTTTAAAGAAGTATAGATTTATTTAATTTATATGTGAAATCTACAGAGCAAAAATGATTTCAAATACTTATATTCATTTTCCAAGCAATTTTGAATAGTTAAAATGGCTACGGGCAACAAAAACAAATGCTGATGCTATTTTCTGTCATATAATTTACCTGTGGCAGAATGAAGATTTAGAAAATAAAATAATCATGAATAAGAATTTATTATCAAATATCTAGCCCACAATGTACCAGTCACTGGCAAAGTTCTGCAGAGCAACCTGTGCCTTTATATTTTTATACCCCCCCATTTTTGTATTTCTGCTAAAAGATGCTGAGTCTTCTAAAATAATTCAATAGAAGGCTGTGCAAAGGCAAGAATGATTGTGTTTTATGTAGTTGCATCAGAATTTCACACTATTATCCATAGATTATCAGATTGTCTTTCTTATAAATAAACTTCTCTGGGATAAAAGGATGAAAGCAAACAGTGAACCTCTATTTATTTCTAAAACATGGAGTATAGTTTATGAAAATTGATCCTTAAAGGACATGAGTCTTAGAATGTGGGCACTTTGATCTGCAGTTTTCACTTTTAGTTAGACCAGTGGCATGAGTAGGAACTATTGAAAGAGATTATGTGGATATTGCCTGAGGTCTCAGGGCAGTGGCCGGCATTCGAAAGCCTGAGGTGTCACTAAAAGGAAAGAAAATAGGGAGTCCTCTAAAGGCAGAAGGTTACTGATGAGTGATACAGTTTCATTCACGGAGAAAGACTGCCATCCTGCTGAGCACATGGCCTTTGAATATATCCTTACCGCTGGGAGATTGAAAACTGACTGCAGAACTGATACTGATTTTGAAAAGATGTGGCATTTGGGAACAGTAAGCATCCAGAAAGAAAATCTGATCATTTTCAATGCTTAAGGACAAGTACTAAAAACCCACACTTTGTATGCTACTGTTTCCATGAGAACAGCTTAAGATTTTTCCTCTGTGAAGAATAAATAACAAGCTGTTAATTTATTCTCATAGAAATTCTCAATCTGCAATCAAGTTAAAAAAGAAATCCTAAACAGGATTTATATTAAAAATTCTTATTCCAATCTGTACAAATACTCAAGACATTTTCTGTGCCTGACTGTGTGAAATATAATAATAATGAAAATCCCTGGTCTTTTCTAGTAGAATATTTTCTGTATTTAGCCAATATTTCAAGTTTCTTCCTTTCATATTGAAAATCTGATATTTATGAAGTGTTAAGCTACTGATCTGTAAAACCAAACATTTTCAAGCATCGTAGCAATAAAGTTCTTGAATGGTTGTTAATACTTTAATATCTCTATAGGGGTTACAAAATATCCATTAATTCAGTTCCCATTGTCTGTTTAAGAAAAAGCAGGATATAATTAAAAACAGATGTTTTCAACATGCTATCTAAAAATACTTAAAGATACCCTTCATTAATTACAAAATAGGCAGAACTCTTTCAACTTGTACAAATAGTATAGTCTATTTGGTGTATCTCCAATTCCATTGTGAGAAAATTTAGACATATATTTGCATTGAAATATTGTCAAATAATTTTTACTCAGCATTTGTAGTAAAATTGCATTTTAGTGGTCAAAGTTCATAACGAGAAGAGTAAACAATAAAAATTTTACCACAATAAAACATACGTGATGATTAGGGAAACCGTTTAAGAAAACTTCTGTGTGAAACTACATCATACTAAATGAAATCTAGAATAGTATCACTGAACATATAGCAGAGACACCAGTGCAGTTATTGCAGATAGAGTTATGCTTTTCTACTATTACTGATTCTAAGCCTCTGTTGTCTATTTGAATTTTGTTGAACTCAATCTTAAATTTAAAAGAAGTTTTTAATTGAGTGTAGTCTATATCTTTAGATCTCCATATTATGCTTAATACTTTTTTCTTTTAATCTTATATCTTTAGTAAATTGCCAACATGTATTAGCAAGAGTTAAGAGAGTAAAACTGGAAAGCAGACTTAGAGAAATCCTAAGAACTTAAAATGATTAAGGTAGCCCCAGGGGTGTCCCTTAAGCAGTGAGCACATTTAGAACCTCTCTTGACCTTTCAGGACCTTCCCCAGATAGTGATGACCCAGGAACAGCCAACTACAGAAATCTCATTTGTCTGTAGGAAAGCTGACCTTTGTCATACAAAGTGGACCTTTACTTCCTTCCCCTTAGGAGAATCATAGCTTCCTTCCCCTGGAATTTGGACATTTTAGAAACATCAGAATAACACTAATTTTTGGATTTAATCATGCTCATTTCTAATTTATTTTTATTGTAAATGTAGGATTTAAATATCTGTTGATCCCTGTACAACAATCATCATCAAACATTTTACATAATTGATCTTAAAGTTGGGAATAACATGATTGCTTTTAATTTTTATATTTATTGAATACGCATAAAATAGTACTTCCTTCTGGAGTTACACTTTATGATACCTTTTGTCCCATGGTATGTGTGTTGATATGGAAATTTGGAATATTTTATTAAACTTAATGCTTTGTCTGAAAATGATAACATTGCTGTATAGATGATGTTTTTCCCTTATGGAGTACACTGATGGACTGATAATAAACTATTAAGTAGAAAGAGAATGCTTCTGGGTCTAGGTACTTTCAAAATAGTACATATTTCTCACAGAGATGCTGCATATGTGGTAACTTTGAACTGACCTTCAAAACCATTTGAATTGGATTCTATTCCAGTGAATGTGTACATATGTTTCATAAAATATTGTGGTAAAAATTTCTAGAAGTTTTATGTTCCATTATATTACCGAAGTCTTACCCAGTGAATTTTGCCTTTCTTTGAATGTTATAGTCTTTCCATTTAATACTTCTGAACAAAGTGAGCTGGCTGGCTAGATTAACCTCTTAAAGTGCACAAGCCATATAAAGCTTGGCTTAGGCTAATAAGAGTGTTCCAGCCTTACTGAAATATTTGTTTTTAATGGTCAGCAACACTAGAATAAGACTCAAAGATGGAAGGGGTCCAAACATAAGTTAAGGTTTTGGAAGGCCAATGGCATTTTCCACCATGAGTAAATTGGAAAGACACCATGGACAAGATATACGGCTTTATAACTCTCCCCTCAGTATAGCAGTCAGCAGTAATGTTGTCGTACCTTGGTGACCTATAAAGGTTATTATAATTTAAGATTAACACAAAGATATTATTTAATGTTTTAAAAGCTGTACCCCCCTCTACTTCAGTCTCTTTCTTATACACAAACACATGCAATGGGCCAACGTGAGTATCACACATTTCTACAAAGGTGGTACTGAGATAGCATTTAGGTTTATAAAAACATTTGCTGAAAATTTTGTTCCAGATTGACAAACACTGCAGCATTAGTTGGATTGTTATGACTAATCTTGCTTAAAATTATTGAACTACATTCCTTCTGATATGTTGTACTGGATTGGGGAGCATTAAGGTGCTATCATGCAGGCTTTGAATTCACACATATTAGTTTGAAATCTGTATCCTCAATCTTGTGTGATTAATTTAACCTCTCCAGAACAGGATTCCCTTATCTCTAAAATGGGAATAATAATTATTATTTGATTCACACAGTTATTTTGAAGATTCATTTAAATAATGCATGTAAAGCACTTAGGATCATGCCAAGGATTTAGGGTGTGCTTAATCTTGACTTTTTCTTTCCAGTTAATAAGGAATCAAGCTTCCATCGGGTAAAAATTAATTTTTTTGTTTGCAAGGTCTTTATAAAGTCTTATATTCCTCCACCTTTATTGATAAAACAAGTAAACTAAGGACAAAATAATAAACATTCTCATTTTTTAAGCTATGTGCAACTCTCAACGCTAATGTCAAAATGGGGATAAAGATCTTTGTTAATTTTGCATATTGCCTGGCATATCAGAGCTCAGTATGGTGTTCAAACACAGCAGCAGGCTCTCTATCTATGGTCCCAGCTGCTCAGGAGGCTGAGTCCAGAGGAGGCTCTGGGCTTATTACTCGGACTAAACATAGTTTTTAATTTCTGCTCATGACTTCATTTTTTAAATTAATAAAAAAATTAATTAATTTAATTTTAATTTTTAGACTTTAATTTTTAGAAAAGTTTTAGATTTATAGAACAATGGAACAGATAGAATACAGCCTCTATATTGCCACCTCTCCTCACCCCCACCCCTATACACGTTTCTGGTTTTTCAACATCTTGCATTAGTGTTGTGTATTTGTTGCAATTAATGAACCACTATCAATATATTAGTATTAACATAGCATATCCATAGTTTGTTAAAGTTTATTCTTTGTGTTGTAAAGTTCTATGCATTTTAAAAAATGCATAATGCTGTGTCATGGATCTACCACAACAGTATAGTACGTACCGGTTTCACTGCCCTAAAAATCCCCTAAGAATGCTCCACTTATTTATCCCTTCCCCAACCTGACCTCTTGTAATCACTACTTTTTTACTATCTCCATAGTTTTGCCTTCTGCAGAATGCCATATAGTAAATAGCCTTTTCAGACCAGCTTCTTTTATTTGGCAACATACATTTAAGATTCCTCCTTATCTTTTTGTGGTTTGAAGCTTCTTTTTTTTTTTTTTTAAATCACTAAATAAAATTCCATTATATAGATGAGCGATGATTTGTTTACCCATTTACTTAGTGAAGGACATTTCTGTTGCTTCAAATTTTTGGTACTTATGAATAAAGCTGCTGTAAACGTTGGTATGCAGGCCTTTGTATGGACGTATTTTCAGCTTCATTGGGTAAATACCTACCAGGGTGTTAGCTGGATTTTATGGGAATGCTATGTTTAGTTTTGTGAAAACTGTTAAGCTATCTTCCAAAGTGGCTATCCCATTTTGCATGCTTACCAGCAATGTTTCAGAATTCCTGTTGCTCCACATACTTGTGAGGATTTGGTATTTTCACTCTGAATTTTTTGGATTTTGGCCATTCTCATGGGCATTTGATGGTTCTTCATTGTGGCTTTAATTTGTAATCCTCTAATGACAAGTGAAGCTGAGCATCTTTTTATAAGCTCACTTGCCATCTCTGTTTCTTCTTTGGTAAGGTGTCTGTTTAGATAATTTCTACATTTTTCACTAGGCGTGTTTATTATTGTTGAGTTTTAAGAGTGTTTTATGTATTTTGAATATAAGTTCTTTATTAGGTATGTGTTTTACAAATACTTTTCCTCAGTCTGTGGTTTATCTTTTTTAATTCTCTTAGCAGTATCTTTCTCAGAGCAGAAGATTCTAATTTTAATACCATTGTCTCAAAAAAAATCAGTATTTTTTTCATGGATTGTGTTTTTAACTTTCTATTTAAAAACTCATTGCTAAACCCAAAGTCACCTAGATATTCTCCTATGTTGTCTTTTAGAAGTTTTACAGTTGTACATTTAGACCTGTAACCCATTTTGAATTAATTTTACCTAACGGTGTAAGGTGAATCTTTGTCTAAATTCATTGGCTTTGCATATGTCAAACTTTGTCAGCCAGAGTTAATCAAATAGACCATCAGTTCTTCTACATTGAACTGTCTTAGCTCCTTTTTGAAAGATTACTTGACTATATTTGTGTGGGTTAATTTCTGAATGCTTTATTCCACTCCATTGGTCTAGTTGTCTGTTCTTTTGCTAATCACACACCGTCTTGGTTACTGTCGCTTTACTGTAACTCCCAAAGTCGAGAGTCGTGTCTTCTAGCTCTTCCTCTTCAGTATTGCCTCTTCTGAGTCTTGACTTTCCATCTCAACTTAGAGTCTGTTTGTTGATGTCTACCAGATAACTTTCTGTGATTTTGATTGAGATTATATTGAATTTATAGATGAAGTTGGGAAGAATTTTCATCCGAATAATATTGAGATTTTCTATTCATAAGCTTAAATAGTTCTCCTTTTATTTAGATCTTCATATGATTTCTGTCATCAAAGTTTTGTAATTTTTCTCATATAGATCCTATACATCACTTGTTATGTTTATACATAACTGTTTTGGGGGGGAATTAATACACATTTTAATGTGGTTTACATTTCAAATTCTGATGGTTCATTGTGGGTATATAAGAAAGTAGTTAATTTTTATGTGTTAACTTGCACACACTTGGTGTAATTGGTTTGTTTTTTTGGGGGGGGAGGAGGGACAGAGTCTTACTTTGTCGTATAGGCTAGAGTGCTGTGGCATGACAGCTCACATCAATCTCAAACTCCTGGGTTCAAATGATCCTCTTGCCTCAGCTTCCCAAGTGGCTGGGACTGCAGGTACCTGTCATGATGCATGGCTAGTTTTTCTATTTTTAGTAGAGATGGAGTCTTACTCCTACTCAAGCTCAAGCAATCCTGAGCTCAAGCAATCCACCCACCTTAGTCTCTCAGAATGCTAGGATTATAGGCGTGAGCTACCACGCCAGGCCTTTAATTGCTTATTAATTCTAGGAGGTTTTAGTTGTTGCCTTTCTTGATTCTTTGGGATTTTTTACATAAATAATAATGTGATCTGGGAACAAAAGCCATACCCTTTCTTCATTCCCAGTCTGCATAATTTTTTTGTTATTTTCATGTCCTATTGCATTAGCTCAGAAATTCTGTTAAAGTTGAGTAGCAGAGGTAAGAAGAGACCTTCTTGCTAGGTAGTTGATGCCAGGGCGGAAGGCATATTGGTTCTCATCATTAAGTGTGATGTTAGCTGTAGATTTTATGTCTGTGTTTTACAGTAAATTAAGGAATTCCTTATATTTCTAGTTTTTTTTAAGTCATCATGAATTAGTTTTATATTTTGTCAAATGCTTTTTTTGCATCAATCGATATGTTTGTTTTTTTTTTAAAGATTCTTCAGTGAGGGATTATACTAACCAATTTTCAAATGATGAATCAGTCTCATGTACCTGGAATAAATCCCACCTGCTTGTGTTGTGTAATACATTTCATACATCTTTGGTTTTAATTTGCTAATATTTTGTCGAAGATTTTTAAATCTATGTCATGAGATGAATTGATCTCCAGGTATCTATTTTTGTAATGTCTTTATCTGATTTTGGTAGTATGTCAATACTGCCTCATAGAAAGATTTAGGAAGTATTCTTTTTTTTTTTTGGAAGAGATTAGAGAGTATTAATATAATTTCTTCTTTAAACATTTGCTAAATTTATCAGTGAAACCGTCTGCACTGGCTGCTTTGATTTGGTGAAGGTATTAATTTCTGATTCATTTTCTTTCATCAGGAAAGTGGCTATTCAGATTATCTGTTTCTCTTCATATGTGTTTTAGCAGTTTATGTTTTTCAAAAGAATTGGTCTGTTTCATCTATTTTCAAACTTGTGAGTGTAGAGTTTTTCATAATATTCCTCCTTTTAACTTCCATACGATCAATAGTTATGGCTTCCCTTTCATTTCTGATGTTAATAAATTTTGTCTCATCAGTTGATTTTTTTCTAAGAACAAGTTTTTGGTTTTCTTGGTTTTCCGTATTGATTTCCTGGCTTCAATTTTATTGATTTCCTCATTAATTTTAATTTTTTTCCCTCTGCCTGCTTAGGCTTATATTACTCTTCATTTTCCCTAATGTGGTACCCTGTTGATCTGGTGGTGGTAAAGTGCCAGGCAGGAGAGAAGTTCTGTGACCTTATGATTAAATCATTTTTTTTTTTTTTTAGTGAGCCCAAGACTCTGTCCTACGATCACCAGAACCATGTTTTAGCTTTTTTTTCTTTTCCCCTCAACAATGCTAGAGGGGTCTAGGATTGACTACTTGCTCTTTCCCTGAGGTCATATAAGACTCTGTAAAATATTTTCCCTTGGATGGCAGGTTTTTGTTATGAAGAATGCTCAGGATATATTTCAAAAAGGTTATTTTTCCCCTGGGTGTATTTCAAAATGGCTACTTTTCTGCCCTGCCTCTGCCCTGTTCCCTGCTTTCTCTTAAATAGAAGGAGATTTTTCTCTGATTTTTACTGAAAGAACCTGGTTGGGTTCCTGGAAGTACACGCATGGAAGTGTAGAGTCTCCCTTAAGACTGTGTCCCTTAAGTTTTTAACTCTCACGCTTACCATTTAAAATGTTTCTACCAGTTACTGGCTCCAAGTAGCTTCTGCTTCCAGTTAGCTGAACTTAGCTGTGATTTTCTGCCTTCTCCTCCTTCTCCAGGGTTTGGTATGGCAGCTTGCGTGCTAAGATCTTAGTTCTCTGATGGATCTAAGAAAACCATGAGTTTTCGTTTGCTCAGCATTTTATTTGTGATGGGAATAAAGATTTCCAAGGTCTGTATGTGTTGGAAATGAAACTAGAAATTAGCCATTGACTTTTCCACCTATAATACGTTAAAAAATAAATTTCAAAAAGCCCAACTTAATTTTTACAGTTGAAGATTCATATTTAAGCAATATTGTTATTATAAATTAATGATTATAGCCTTTTCTTTTTGAGAGTATCATCAGTGGTTGACTCTCTTGCTCCTTAGCTTGGTCATGATTTACAAGTTCTTATGCTAAAAACAGAGAGGCAGAGTAAAGAGTAAAATAATTTAAAGTCACATTTTGAAAGGAATGCTGTATTTTACACTAAATTCTTTTATCCAGTGATTCATTCTATAATATTTTATTCTATACCTTCTTTTATATGTCATCTCTGTCTTTGCTCCTTAATGGAAATCAACACTCCATTGTTTTTTGTTACTTTAAAAATAAGTTTCATAAAATAATGGGTTGGTCCAGCCTATAAAGTGTGCTTTAAGGAAGACTTGGAAATTGCAAGGACATTTTTGTCTGGATTTGTTGTAATTTTCTGACACTATCAAACCTTGTAGATTTGGTAAGGTAAGAAAATAAAACCAATCTTTGGCCCTCCAAAAATGAGAAATTTCTGCTCCTTCAAAAAATAGGATTTACTTTAAAATAGATTTAATTTTTACTACCTAATTTTCTTTTAAACAAAGGCTTTTTGATGGAGTTAGATTGTGAAAAGTTAGCAATTTTAAAAGAGCATATTTCATTGATTCTAAGATCCTCATTTTTTAAACAAACATACATGAAATTTTTCTAGGCTTAATAAGTGATATTTATGGTTTAGTAGTGTTTTTGATTTTTTTATTGGTGTACAAAGTAATTGTGAATGTTACAAATGATTAATTGCTATGGTATTTACCCAAGAACTAAATAGTGAGATTCCTTGTGACATAAAAAGAATACAAATTTACAATGAGTAATTTTTCTTTTTTTTTTTTTTTTTTGCCAGGGCTGGGTTTGAACCTGCCTCCTCCAGTATATGGGGCCGGCGCCCTACTCCGTTGAGCCACAGGCGCTATCGAGTAGTTTTTCATTTTTAAATCATTAACAAGCAGATTAGAAGTTCATATTCCTAAGAATCTTTGATATAAAAGTTAAGTATGGTTAGATTAGAATCAATGAAGAATTGAACTGTGATTTAAGTTTCACAGTTCAATAAATGAGAAGCTGGTTTTACAGATTTATATGCAATTTGTATGATAAGTAGTTGAAACTAAGAGCAAACATTAATTGAGAATTGTGTGATAATTTATCAGCCTTGTAAGAACTTTGAAAATCTAACTCAAATTATTTCCTTGTAAAGGAAGCAATTGTGAAAAAGGTAAGGTAATATAGAAAGACAAAGCATGGAAAATAACCCTGTGGTTTGGAGTGAGGTAGATAAGGTGGAGGATTCTAGTTTGGCTGTTTGGATTAGAGCTATGTGACCTCCATCTATGACAGGATTTCTGTAAGCCTGTTTTTTCAGGTGTCAAGTATGGGAAATATTGCCTTCTATGATAATTTTAAACAATAAAAATACTGCATGAAAGCTCCCAGCACAATGCCTGACAGATGGCAGTCTCAGTACATATTGCCAGGATGAATTACTGAGAATAATCATATGGCATTCATGGTAGGAATTATAGCAGTAATCACATGATGTAATTATACAAGAATTGGAATAGCAAAAAGAGATAAGTTCTGGTCTTAACTGTATTACTAATATGACCTAGAGCTAAATGAAAATAGAGCAAATGATCCTAAGAGTATATAATTTTGAGAATAAAATCACTCTGTTTCTTAAAGAATTTGATTAAAAGATAGTGATTTGAAGAACATATAAGAAACAAATGACTCTGCTTTTGCATAATTGTATTTCAAATTTATCATAATTATTAACTGTACTAAAGTCTAATGACCTATTTTTCACTCACCATAAAATGCTAAACAGGCAGGGCATTCTAGATAAATTGGAAAAAGAAATTGGCAAAAAATAATAATTACGACTTTTGAAGATTTAACCATCTGTTGTATGATGGTGAGGATGATTGAAAAATGCCTTCTAATTTATAATATTCACAACTATAGTTCTGGAAACACTGAAGAAATATTCCACATCAACATGCGCACTTGTATGTCTCTCAAAACATATCTACCACAATGAACTAAAAGATGAAAAACGTAAGGGTTGAAATATTTGTGATTGTATTTTCTTAAACTTTCAGCCAATCTCCTAGTTACTTTGAAAGTGTCCTTTATAGAAAAGAAATCTGGGAGGGAACTGCTTCCTCAAGAAACTGCTTAGTATGCTTCTTAGTATATAAAGTAGCACCACATAACTGTTTACTATGACAGGCAGGATTTTCATCAAGTGGCCTGACTTTTCTTTATACTCACTAACCTCCCTTTCATATGACTATTTGCTTTTTAGCTTCTTATTTGTATTTTGTTTAAATATTGATATTAATTCTTTTATTCTTTTCTACCTATCTACATACAAAATAAATTCAAAGGTCATTTTTTAAACCTTCAATCTGACTCATCCCTTATCTATATCTGCATATCATTGTAATTTTTGCAATACATCCTGACAATTATGTCAACTATTAGATATCAGATTTCATAATGTTGTTTTTATCTTGTACTTCTCAATTTTGATAGTAAAAGTGTCCATGAAGAGAGAACTTGCAACATTTCGGTCTTTATTTCTTATTTGTCAAATCATACTTCCTTCTGGGCCTAGTCCTGATTATTAAAGAAACTATTTTTTTTAATTTGCTGAGGTTAGACTTGTGACTTAAGATGTGGTCGATTTTGGAGTATGATCCATGGGCTGATGAGAAGAATGTGTATTCCGTCTTGTTGGGATGAAATGTTCTGTAGATGTCAGTTAAGTCCAAATGTTGGATGGTTAAATTTAAATATATGATATCTTTGTTTAGCTTCCTTTTGGAGGATCTTTCTAAGACTGTTAGAGGGGTGTTAAAGTCTCCAACAACTACGTTTGTGGAGGAGATTAAGTTGCTCATGTCTGTTAGAGTTTCTCTTATAAATTGAGGTGCATTCTGATTGGGTGCATAAATACTAATAATTGAAAGCTCATCATTTTGTGCATTACATTTAACAAATATACAATGTCCATCCTTATCTTTACTCACCTTGGTTGGTTTAAAGCTTATTGTATCTGCAAATAAGATTGCAACACCAGGTTTTTTCTGTTTTCCATTTGCCTGAAATATGGATGTCCATCCCTTCACCGTGAGTCTAGATTTATCTTTTAAGATAAGGTGTGATTCTTGTATACAGCAGATATCTGGTTTAAGTTTCTGTATCCAGTCAGCCAGCCTGTGTCTGTTTAGAGGGCCGTTTAACCCGTTCACATTTATAGAAACTAAGGACAAGGAATTCACTGCTGAGGATTTCAATATGTGGTTCAAAGTATATGCTTGCGTTTCTTTATGTTGGAGGTTTTTGCTGGTCATTATGGAGGATAGGTGTGAGGATATCCTGGAGAGCTGGTTTGGTTATAGCAAATTTCTTCAACATACGGATGTCATTAAAGTATTTAATTTCTCCGTCATACATGAAACTTAGTTTGGCTGGATAGGGGATCCTGGGTTGAAAGTTATTTTGTTTTAGGAGATTAATGGTGGAGGTCCACTCCCTTCTTGCTTGGAATGTTTGGGCAGGGAGATCTGCAGTAATTCTATTATTCTTCCCCTTGTATGTAATGGATTTCTTGCATCTGGCTGCTTTTAGAATCTTCTCCTTCATGTTAACTTTAGTAAAATTCACTACAATATTTCTAGGGGATGTCTTATTTGGGTTAAGTCATGCTGGGGTTCTGAAACTATCTGCTATCTGAATTTCAGAGTCTCTTGTTATATCTGGAAAATTCTCTTTCATAATCTCAAGAAGAAGGGACTCTGTGTCATGTGAAGCCAGATTATCACTTTCAGGTATCCCTATAAGATGAATATTGGTTTTCTTTGAGTCGTCACAGAGATCTCTGAGAGAATGATCCATTTTTGCTTTCCATTTGTCTATCTCTTTGAGCATTTGGGAGCGTTCAAAGTCTCTGTCCTCGATGTCAGAAATCCTTCCTTCAGCTTGCTCTATTCTGTTGCTGTAGGCTTCTACTGTATTTCTCATCTCTTTGAGGGTTGCAACTTCTTGTCTCAATGTGTCGCGATCTTTGGTCATTTTGTCTTTGAATTGGTTGAATTCTTGAGACATCTTCTGAAATAATCCTATAATCTCTACCTCCATGTTAGTTTCCATTTTATTAATCTTATTTGCTATCCAGATTCTAAATTCGATTTCAGACATCTCTGCTATCTGTTTGTTGATGGGATAGTCTGGATTGGATGGTTTGTCATTTTGGG
>CAUYON010036117.1:0-53013 GCA_963573935.1 Arctocebus calabarensis
AAGATGGAGACTTTACCTCTTTCATGTTTACATGGATGGAGCTGGAACATATTCTTCTTAGCAAAGTATCTCAAGAATGGAAGAAAAAGTATCCAATGTACTCAGCCCTACTATGAAGCTAATTTATAACTGTCATATGAAAGCTAAAACCCAATCATAGCACAAGAATATAGGGAAAGGGGTGAGGGAGGGGAGGGGAGGGGGGAGGTTGGGTGGAGGGAGGGTGATTGGTGGGACCACATCCTTAGTTGGCTCCTTCAGTTTGTTTACTAGTGGTCATTCTTTTTTTATTCATGGGCAGCATAAAAATAACAATTAGAGCTATTTATAAATGGGCAGATTTTAATTGGTGCATCTTATAGAAGTGATCTGAGTGGTTTGAGAAGTTTCCAGATGTCGATATTTGAAAAGGTTATCCCTTGAGACTGTCTTTCGTCTTCTGAAAGGCATTGTGCATTTGTCTGCCAGTGACTTACACCCCTAGCAGCTGTATTCCGGGAGAGGCCTGGGGAAGAGGGGTGCTGGCTGGGCCGCCTCTAATCATCTCACATCTTTAACCCCTTTATTTCGGTGCAATACCTTACCAGCCTCGCCTGGACCACATTCCCAGAGGGTTAAGTTCTCTTACTCCAAAGGCAAAAATTACGTGTAACCACCAACCAGTATCCACAGACAAAAAGCATTCACCATTAGAGAAAATTCAGAAGAAAAAATAGGTCAGGAACCAGAAACAGAATACTGTAACTGAGAGCGTCTTCTTTGCTACGATTTGAGAGAATACTGATTCTAGAAATCGTGATGTATCCGGGATCACATGACTGTCTTGGCAGACTCTAAAACAGAAGTCAGATCTCTCTCCTGTAAGGCACTGCAGCTCCGGCTTACGCTGTCTGCAGAGGAAGATAACGGGGCACATGTTCAAAAGTATTAGGAAAGTCTAGAAGTGTCAAGACTCTGCATGTGCCCCATCCCACAGAAACGATGCCACCCAACCGTGTAAACAATTGCTTGAATTTCACTGATGCCACCTAGAAATGCAGACATTGTTATATGGAGGTCAAAACTGGTTATATGTACCATTTAAAATAAATTTAGTATAAGTTACAATTACTCAGCTTCACAGTGGATTTATTTCTGCTTCTCCTCCGAGACATTCTTCAAATACCAGAAAAAATAAATCTTCAGATACTGTAGCAATGTGAAGTGTCAAAAGTGCAGGAGAGTATAGTATTTTCTGTGACTTTGGAAGCAGCCCTCTGAATTTGGCAGGACAGGTGTTTTATTCAATTTCTAGAATGGAAGACACTGAATCTCAGAGTTCAGTGAAAACATTGAATTGTTAAGAGACATGGTCACAGTCGCCTAGGTGTTGGTATTGTGCAGAACAGAACCCATAATCTCCTGGACTCGGTCCTCTAACAGAGGGTAAGGGTCCATGCCGTGGGGTTTCAGCAGAACACTTACGTTAATGATGCACGGACCCAGCCAAAAAACTTGGGCTGCAAATCCATCATTTATGGAATGATGCACATGAGCAAAATATCAATGTGTTATGAATTTATGTAGCCTTAAACAAAATATGTTTTAAACTTTTAAAATAATAGATCTAAAATCTTCCATAAATGACACAAAATGGGAAGCCAATGCAAGCCACAATGACACCTCAAATTTTTAAGATTTGGCTATTCTGCAAACCCCCATATTAGGAATATAGTGTTAAAATCAATAAAAGTGGCAAAATGAGTCACCACTGCTATTTAAGCCATATTTGAAAACTTGTGCACCTAAGTAAGAATGTCTCAGATTCTCACTCAGACTCTCGCCTGTTGTCCTTGGACATACTGGTGATGTGGCCCCAAGCCCACTGTACGTCAGCAATGGGACAGTCACAGAGTTGACTGTGTTTCAGGATGTCAAACAGAGTTGACAATGTTTCAGGATGAAATGAAGCAGAAGGAGATAGAAGGCCACTCCACGCACATGGATAACCATGTACCTAACTTCACAGCAGTATGGGAATATTCAGTGGGGGAGCAAATGAGGTCACAAACTGCAGATTATCGCCAGATTAACACCTAGGGCAAAAATCAATGTTTATAGTGCTGCTTAAAAAAGTTTAAAATGTATTTGGAACATTTTGTTCAAGACTACACAGATGGCTATTACAGATGAGCAAGGGAAAGGTACCATGTAAAATCCACATTTAAACAAAACCTTTGATATTATAAGAGTGGAAATATGAAGCCACAAAGAAAATGTGAAGACCTCGTGTGACTAAGTGAGCATTTTGCTCTTGTCATAATCACTCGTCATGATCATCACAAGTCTTAAGGCCTGGGCATGTTAACGACATCCAATCTGTCAGAGATATGTTTCAATTATTCCCTTCTTAAGGCTCAGAAAATTAAAAGACTAAACTCTGGCTTTAGTTATTCAAAGTTCATTTTTAAATTCATTACTGATAAAAAATAACTGTTTTCACCTATGCCATAAAAATTAACATATCAATAGTAGTCAATATCAAGCAAGACTGCAAGGATTGAATACAGAAATGTTTTAAGTTTTATGTAATATACTAAAAAAGAAACATTTTACTGATATATTGAGGAAAAATACAGTTTTTTTATTTGTTTGTTTGCAGTTTTGGCCAGGGCTGGGCTTGAACCCGCCACCCCACATATATGGGGCTGGTGCCCTACTCCTTGAGCCACAGATGCCACCTAAAAAATACAGTTTTTTTAACTAAATTTCTCTATCAGTGGTACCAGAACAACTGAGAAAGTAAATCCTCCCTAGGTGGGAAATCACAAATACATTACTAACAAACACGAGAAATTTTCATCAAAAGTTTTAGTCCTGGATCTATTGTGTTTACTTGTGTAGGAAAACATTTACATGAATTATGTTGAACTTATTTTCACATTATTATCTATTTCAGTTTACTTTGTAGTGTGTCCTGATTCTTCATTTCGAAAACAATGCAGGTTTTAGACTATCAATTTAAATTAAAGTTATGATTTTTTTTTTTTTTTGCAGTTTTTTTTGGCCGGGACTGGGTTTGAACCTGCCACCTCCCCCACATGGGGCTGGCGCCTGACTCCTTTGAACCATAGGCAATGCCCTGAAACAATTTTTTTAGAAATAATATAAACTTCTTAAATCTATAACCTTTAGAATATCCCTGTACTCCTTTACACTACTACCAAAGTAAAAACTCCTTGGTTTGAAACAATAATGATAAAATTCCTTGGGCAACAGCTTGCGATTCTGTCTCAAAAAAAAAAAAAAAAAAATGTCTAGGCTTGGCCCCTGTGGCTCAATGGGCTGGGGCGCCAGCCATGTACACCTGAGCTGGTGGGTTCGAATCCCGCCCGGACCCGCCAAACAACAATGGTGGCTGCAGCAAAAAGATGGCTGGGAGTTGTGGGGGGCACCTGTGGTCCCAGCTACTTGGGAGGTGGAGGCAGGAAACTTGCTTGAGCCCAGGAGTTGGAGCTTGCTGTGAGCTGTGATGCCACAGCACTCTATCCAGGGTGACAGCTTGAGGCTCTGTCTCAAAAAAAAAAACAAAAAAACAAAAAAACTCCTATCCATTTAAAGAGCATTTGTTCACTCATGGAATATTTCTTTTATGGTGAGAAGGTTTGTCTTCTAATTGAAGTTTTGTCTTCTAATTTTATACGGAAAGATTACTCATCAAGCTCAAATTGCTCAGCCAGGTAATCATTCAAAGCTTCAGGAAAAGTGACTTAGAGAAAGGAACAAACACCCACATCCATAGTTCATTTCTATTGTAGCAACCATTTATGACCTTACACAAGGCTGGAAGACTAAGGCAAGCAGGCATGAACAGCAGAAAAGAAAAAAAGAAGAAGAGAATAATTTTTATTTTTCACCTCTCAGAGTCAACAACACCAACAATGCAATCTCATTTAATTTTGTTGCGGTGAATTTTGTATATTTGATGTTCTTTCTTTTTCACTCATGGAAACCAAATTTCAGAAAAGGCAGTGAGCTCACAAAAGTTGCAAAGCTAGAAAATAGTGTGGCTGAGATTAGAAGGCAGGCTTCTCTCCTTTCAGAGTTGATCGTTTTTTCCACCAAAACCAAAAAATCCCAAACAAACATAAAAACCACACACAAACACAAAATTGACCTGAGTTTGGACACTTTTCAGTTTTACCAAAATCATTTTCCAAGATCACACACAATAAAATAATGGATAATTTTTGTTTAGGGTCAAATATGTAAACCAGGGCAATACGAAAAGAAGAAAAATGTCTTGGGTGTCAGGAAAGAGGACAAAGAATTAAAATCCACAAGTCTCTGTACAAGGGCGGCCTCCAGGCATCCACCCAAGGTTACCACTGAAAGGAGGCAGGCAAGGTGAGCCCTGGTGTTGCAGTTATCTGCAAATGCAGCCATCTTGGTGTGTAGGTAAATTGTTCCTACTGCACAGAGGCTTATTGGGGAAAAGTTGCCTGTCTTGACTCAGATCTGTATGAAAGAATTAAAACCCACTTTTCCAGGAAATACATTATTGGCTCACTGGTGGGTTTAAGATGAGATTGCTTCTACCTGTGTGGCTGTGAAGGGCCAATTGAGAGTTTAGTTTTTAAAAAGACCAGGGCTCCTAATATCCTCTGCACATGGAAGAAGCAAATGCAAATTGTGTTTGTAACACATTATAGAGTCAACCTCTAAGGAATTCCTTCAGAGAGAGCCTAGAAACAGGAACTCACAGTGGAAAGTCATGGGAGGAGACAGAACACCTCCAGCAAAATAGGACAGCGGCAGTGAGTCAGCATCAAAATAAACAAGGAGCAAACACTGATTCAGATTTGCAAGGATTGCAGGTTCAGACAAACAGGATTAGCAGAGAGGAGAAGATATCAAATTTTGACAATGATACAAACTTTCCTGAGGCAAATACAAATTAGGGTGGAGTAGAATTGTTAGAAACAAAGACTTAGTAATTAACACCCAAAATTCAATACATAGCTTCAAAAACACACTCCATTTTGCCACAGAGAGAGTTCATGAACTGCAAGGAAGACTGAGGGGTTGTTTCGTGCTCAACACTGAGGAAAATGGGTTCAAATGTAAGAAAAAGTAAGAAAATAAAGACTGGAAGGCAGCTGGTCTCACATCTACCCAACAAACGCTAGTAAAGGAAAGAAGGCAGAGGTTGGGAGACAGAAGACTTTTACACGGCAGTGGCTAAGAGTTCCTCAGAATGGAAGGAAAACATGAATCCTCTTATGAGAGCATGACGGCTCCCAAGCAAAGACGATGAAAGAATCTTCATACAGAAGCCCGAGTGACACTGCCAATTACCATCACAGGCGCGGTGGGCACGGATTCTCAACTCTCAGAAAGAAGACACAGTTTCCCTACAAAGAAAAATTAATTAGATGGAAGACTTTCCCAAACTCCAAAATCAATCTAAGAGCTAAGAGATGAAAATCTAACAATATCAATCAAATTGTCAACTATTTTGCAGGTTGAAGGAAAAGAAAAAACAGTGCTACATCATTCCATCCATTTCTCTATTTATACCTATCATTTGTCCATTCAACATCTACCAATATTTACCTTTCTTTCTATTTATCTCTGTCATCTATCTATCTATCTATCTATCTATATTGCTACATATACACAGGGGTATATGTATGTGCGTATGTTTAATGAATATGTATACATATCTCAGGGTGTATTTATATTACTTATATGTACCAAACAAAGACAATTAGCAGGAGGACAAGCACAAAGTGAAAGCTACTTTCTCTCTGTGGGAGAGCCTCAGAGTTATGGGTAACGAGGTATTTCAAAGATGGCGATGGGCACATGGTTGACCATGTCTTTCTTATTCTTTAAATTCAAATCACACACTATAAAAATGCATTTGTGGAAATGTGATTTATATTTTTGTAAGTGTAATATATCTATAAAATTGTAAATACAAGCCACATAACTGACAAGCCAGGGTGCCTGAGCAGTTGTGCTTTTATACACCAATTCCAGTTTTCATCTTGATATTGGCCCATGGCACATGTTGCTGATTCTAAATTTTCTGTATTTTAATTTTTTGTCTCAATGTAGCTATTATCTTATACCTCACTACAACCTGCTTTTCCTCCCCAGCTTCCTCCCTTCTTAGATGACCCTGCCACCCATCACTACACTTTGCACCCACCCTACACCCTGCCCTACTGTGTCCCACAAGCAGCTGTTGTCATGACCCATAATTCCTGATGACTGGATGCTTTTCAAAGATTGTAGTTTTGCACACACTTATTTTGTCTGCTTAGGATGCCTGCTACCCACGTGTAACTTGTGAAATTCCATAAGACATAGTACCTGAATTACATGCTTTGGAAAGCAGCTCTGATTAGTCCTCTCTGATGTCTTATCACTGCATCTACAGAGATTCATGGTGTATCATGCTCCATGTTAATAAAGGGATTATTTGTCAAGCTCTCACTATGCACCACAGAATGTTTCCTGTTTTACACACACTAACTCGTTTCATCTTCACAATTATCCAATGATATAGATGCTATTATTGTCATTTAGAAGAAAAAAGTAATAAGAGTAATCAAATATTTCATAAATAGTTTAAACAACATTCTCAAGTCTATCAAAAAGAGAGTGAAGAAAAAGGAAGACTGAATATGTTACCTTTACTACTCCACAGAAACACAAACAGATGCAAAATAGGAGAACAATTAAAAAGAGACGTGAATAAGTTTGTTTTACAGGTAAGAAGAAAATCGCATGACAAAATTATCCTAGAGGTAAAATAAAAGTTACAGTGCATGATGGGTAAATGGCCTTCAAACTGCTGAATTTTACACAAGTTAAGATTATATCCTTATTATGTATCATATAATTAATGTACTTCACAAAAAACATGCGCTCTGTTTAAAAAGACTCCTCTCAGTGCCATTTGGTTCTTGTGGCCAATGCGATCACTCCTTTGCTTCTGTATGTGAAGGATTCTTCAACTAACCACTGAAGCCTTCTTCTGCTTTGACTCTGTGACAGTCACAGGCAATGCCATGATCACTGGCCTTGGACTGGCCACCACCACAGGGTGTGGACACACGGTTTTCACTGGAGCCATAGTCTTCTCTTTCAGGGCTAAAAACCCTGGAGCAGCTTAAGTCCCTGGAAATCAAGAACATCAGGGCCCAGCTGGTGACTGTTGCCTCTCAACAATGACACGTCGCAGAGAAGTAGGGGGGAAGATTTTCCAGTACCGTGGTGTAAATTTAGCAATCTGTGTAGTAATAGAAGGAAAGGACTCTCTAGGTTTCAGGATCACAACTTTGTGTGTTTTTCTATTATAAATTCATAATCTCCAATCAATTATTACCTATCTATCAGTAATTTATAATTCTAGAAAGTATTTATAGAATATTTCTATGAAATATTCTCCCTCTGCTAATCTTTTTTTTTTTTTAAGACAGAATTTATTCACAGCAAAGAATACAGAAAACATTAAGGCTCCTGGTAGAGGGAGAGAATTCTAGTGGGGAGAGAGAAGCTCTCTCCGTTTCTCTCCCGGTCTTTCCCCATGTCCTCCTTTAGGCCTTTAGTCTCAGGGTATGTATAGGTGTATGGGCTCCTTGGCCAGGAAACAAATGAATGCAGTCCCTTCCACCAGGGGCAAGGTGAATGAATGTATCAATGAATGGATACAGTCCTTTCATGAAATTAAGGCCTAGGAAGTTCACAAGAAATTGACCTAGGCATAGGAGATGGGGGTTCCACATTTAGTCCTAAGTGTGAAGTGAAGGAGACACTGAGGCACAGGTGTCTCCTCAGCAGTTGTCCAGCCTTTTTGGCAATTGGAGCCTCTGGTGGAGGTTGGAGGTCCACCTCCTTGCCTGTCATCCAGCCCACTGGCTCTTCAGCTGGCTGCCACGTTTGAAATGGCTGTCTCCTCCAAAAGGCAAAAAAAAGGAGCAGCAGAAATATAAAATACTCCTGATCACTTCATTCATAAACTTAAAAGTCAAATGTAAAAATAATTTGGATTAAATTGATATCTTCTTATCCATTTTACTTCCCAATGACCCACTTTACCTCTAAAACAGGTTATGGAAAATCTATTATATTTACTCAGGATAGATCATAGTTTAGAGAATGCAACCAAAATCCATCAACAGATGAATGGATAAAGCAAACGTGGCATATACATACAATGAACTATAATTCTGCCATAAAAATATAAGAAAACCCTGCCATTTGTGACAGCATCATAAACATGGGGACATTGGGATATCACCATCAGAGAAGTCAGCCACACATACAAAGACAAATACCTCACTTACACGTGGGATTAAAAAAGTCAAACTCAGAAAGAGAGACTAGAACAGTGTTTCCAGGGGTAGGGAGTGGAGGAAATGGGGAGATGTTGATTAAAAAGTATAAACTTTCTGTTACAAGTTGAGCAATATCTCCTATCGATGTACCACATGGGTGCTGGTGCTGGTGTTAGCCAATTATAATAATCATTACACAATGTGTGTGTTTGCACAAAATCTCAAAGGGTTATGTTGTCAATTAAATATTTTAAAATAGAAGAAGAACGCCCTTTTATTAAAACACAAGAAGGTAATATTGGCATATGAGAATGTTTCAGAAGTTTGAACGTTGTGCATGTGTGTACCTAGTCTCTCATCTCTGTGAAGATGGATTTCAATCAATAGCTCCATAATGTAGGAAAAAGAAAAAAGTTTACCTTCCTATATGAGGCCATACGCACCCTTCCCCCCTGATTACCTAATAAATCTATTGCCAATAATTGCACTTGTGATTTAGATGCAGTCTGTCTCCTGATCACATTTTCACAGCCTCAGAGTCAGACCCTGCATCGGGACACACCTACGTGAGGGCCGGTGCAAATTCCAAGATTAAAAGTAGATATTATGTTCTCTTGATATTGCCTCCAGGAAATGATGGTTTCATGAGTAGGATTGCTAATTCCATGTTTTCTCCCACAAGGAAAACTGGAGGGAGTCGTTCTGTTGATGTGAAGCGTGACACAGCCTGTTGGAGCTCCGGGGCAGCGCTGCCTGCACTGATGCTATCTGTCTGCTAGTTCTGCCACGTTTGGAATTTAATCTCCAAGATTGTTTTATCTTTTACTAGAGACACCTTTGAGAGTGATGTGGCCATGGGGAAATAGATTGCAATCTTATTTGCTCTTAGCCCCATTTTCCTTCTAAAAATATTTTGTCGATATTTAAAACTAGCATAGATTCTAGAATTAGATTCTCCTTCCGGACACATTGAAGGAGATAGTATCACCAGTGCAGCCACAAGTATCTCTGATTTAGAGTGGCAAATCAGTCAGGATGACAGGCACTGAATGCTTGATTTCCAAGGACCACGGGAGGAGGGCGGCTTTCTTTCATGTGAACTGAAGCTTTAATGCATCTATCTGACAAGTGCCAGGCATCGCTCTGATCAGCTGTCACTCTGCTCTCTGCGTCTCCCCATCTTGAAGAATTGCTGTCTATGTTTTGTTACTGTTTTCAAATTATCACAGATGGAACAGGTTTTATCTGATATGAAATCAATGCTAAAACTTCAACTGTATAATCTCTGGATAAATCATGGAATGTTCCTCAAAATAGCTAATAGAAGGTGCTGGGGAAAACTTTAGGATTTTGTTGGTGAAAATGCATTGGCTACTTGGTTTTTACTCTCTACCTGTCTCTGGTCAGGGAAGACATTTGAGCACTTTGTGAATGATCAATATTTTACAGGATTTTTCTGCATATTGGTAGAATAAAAGTGTCAGCTGTACTATATATGCCAATGTCTGTCATCTGCCCTGCCCCCTAGACCTCCGAGGTCCTGCCTGGGTTCTATGGCAGAATCCCAGATCCACTTGGCAAGATCTGATCAGGTTCACCCCGCCGTCTGACGAGAATCCTTGTTGAGTCACCTTCTTTAAAAACTCATGCCATAGAGTCCTTGGAGCTAAAAATTTTCATCAGGCTGCAGTGTTTTGACAATGACCTTGGGCCTGGTGGCTGTCCTATGTCCAGCCCCCGGTGTGAGAGGTGAAGCCTTTGCTCAGGGTCCCTTCACCATCCTAAACCCCGTATCTCACCTTTTCATTGAGGCCCTGCTCACTTGCCCACCAAGAATTTTCCGTTCTGGATTCCTGCAGCTGAGCTAAGCCCTACCACACGAAGAACTTCTGAGCAAGGAGCCAAGGGCATCACTCTACACAGATGCCTGGGAGCTGACCGCCTTGCTCGCATCCGATCTTCAGACAGTGACATTGTGCCTGACTCGAGTTCTCCACCTGCTCGGTTCTCTACCCTGTCCCTCTTGCTGAGCCTTTTCCCTGAGCTCATATCCCAGGGTTTATCCCTTGTTGTCAGTAGATCAAGGCTGGGGCTCAGGACCCCTACCCCTGCCTGTGGTGCGATGGAGAAACACTAGCTCTTACCCTGGGCTTGTCCCACTGCACCCTGAGTCCCACTGTACAAGGTTCATCTTGCAGCCTGAGCTGCACGGACCAGACGTCTCAGGCAATGGCAACTCT
The DNA here is from genome assembly GCA_963573935.1 of Arctocebus calabarensis. Lineage (NCBI taxonomy): Eukaryota > Metazoa > Chordata > Mammalia > Primates > Lorisidae > Arctocebus > Arctocebus calabarensis. The sequence goes on from CAUYON010036117.1 coordinate 10,571, forward strand.
GGAAGCAGCTTTTAGCTAACAGGACGAGCATGGCAACACAAACCAGCATAAAAAATAGGATATTCTTCAATTAACACTACATTTATTGTCATACTTAGATTTATTATAATACTTAAGTAAGACTTTCCTTCTCAAAACATTCTTAAAAGTTGGGTGGTTGCCCCCATTTTGCTCTCCTACCCTCCCAAACTCATCCTTAAGCGACACATGAAGCTGTCTCTGTAGTGCACACTGGCCATGCTGGGCGGCACAGCAGAGACCATGCAATGAAAAGGGCCAGGTTCAAAGAGAGTCTGTTTCCAGTGGGGGGTGGGCTGGGGGGTGCCTTTGGGAGTGGGAGGCTACACAAAGCAAAGAGGACAGTCTGGGAGTCAAGAGCGCCCTGTTCTAGATTCCCCGCTGTGGCTTGCCTTTCCTCAGATGCAGACTCCGAGGGTGGAAAGAACTTCCTGTGGGCCGAATCCCAGAGGCTCTGGGGGAGGGAAGAGTGAGTTGTAAAGCAGAGGGGAGGGAAGCACATAAGATCATCTCAGTTGAGGCAGAAAAGGCATTTGACGAATTTCAGCACTTTTTCTGACAACATTCTACACCATTTGAATACTCAACAAAGTAGGAAAAGGAAGCTACCTCACCCTAACAAGGCATGTATGAAAAGTCCACAAGGGAGACTGTGGAGCTCACAGCTCTCACACAGAGTGTTGATCACCCAGGTTAGAGGTGGAGCCCAGTGGAAGGTGTTTGGACCCTGAGGGTGTGTTCTTCCTGTAGCCATTAACGCCTCCTGGGGGCAGGAGGAAGAGTTAGACCCTATGAAAGCTGGTTGTTACAAAGAGCTGGGCCCTCCCTATTCTCCCTCCCTTTGTTTCTCTGCCCTGTGACCTCTGCACAGAGGAGCTCTCCTCCCCCTTCCACCATGAGTGGAGCAGCCTGAGGCCCTCACCAGAAGCAGATGCTGGCGCCATTCTTCCTACACAGTCTGCAGAGCCATGAGACAGATAAACCTATCTTATTTTAAAATAAATTACCTAGCTTTGATACTCCTCAATAGCGATACAAAAACAGACCAAGACAGAAAATTGGTACTGAGGAGTGGGGTGTTGCCATAAAGACAACTAGAACATGAGGAAGCATTTGGAACTGGACAATGGGCAAAGGCTGAAAGAATTGGGAGAAATCATAAAGACAAGAACACAAGGGAAAATTTGGAAGTTCTTAGAAACTGGTTAAGTGGTAGAGACTGAAATGCTCATAGAAATATGGAAAGTCAAGTGTGGGTAGATGAGGTCTCAGATGGAAATAAGGAACTGGGAGCTGGAGTAAAGGTCATCCTTGTTAAGTTTTAGAAAAGAAGGAAAAGAATGTGGCTGCCCTGGGTTCATGCTCCAGAGCTTTGTGGGAGGCTGAACTTGAGAGTGATGGGCTACACTACCTTGCAGAAGAAATTTCTAAGCATCAGAGTGCTCAAGAAATGGCATGGCTGCTTTTCTGCTTACAGGCATGTGGAAGCAAAGGAATGATCTAAAGTTGGAATTTATAATTAAAGGGAAGTAGAGCATAAAAACTTGAAAAATTTGCAGCCTGTCTGTGTGGTAGAGAAGGAGAGAGAGAGTTCAGGTGAGGAACTCACGGATGCTTCAGGGTAGACATTTCCTACAGAGATTATACAGAAAAAGCCATCTGAGTGCTAACAGTCAAGACAATTAAGATGAAGGCCTCAAGGCATTTAAAAAATCTTCCAGGGTGGATCAGCACCCGTAGCACAGTGGGTAGGGGCACCAGCCACATACACCAAGTTTAGTGGGTTTGAACCCAGCCCAGGCTTGCTAAACAACAATAACAACGATAAAAAAGTAGCCAGGTGTTGTGGTGAGTACCTGTAGTCCCAGCTACTTGGGAGGCTGAACCAAAAGAAACTCTTAAGCCCAAGAGTTGGAGGTTGCTGTGAGTTGTGACACTCTACCAAGGGTGATACAGTGAGACTCTGTCTAAAAAAAAAAAAAAAAAAAATCTTCTAGGCAACACCTCCGAGAGGTCTAGAAGAACAGAATGATCTCAGGAGACAGGCCCAGGACACCACTGCTCTACATCACCTCAGAGTACTGCTGCCCACATCTAGAGGGCTGCACTCCAGCCAGAGCCCGGGGGCTCCAGGTGCTGCTCAGCTGGTGTAGAAAGTGCGCAGGGTGAGTCCCGGCAGCTCCTACCTGGAGAGTCTCCAGGTGTGCAGAATGCAAGCATGTGGATTGGCAGCGTCCAGATTTCAGAGGATGTATCAGAAAGCAGAATCTTTGGAGGAGTGGAGCCTCCCCAAAGAGACTCTGCTAATGCAATATCTAGAGGAAATGTGGGGTTGGAGACCACACGGAGTCCCCAGTAGGGCACTGCCTAGTGGAGGTGTGGGCGCAGGGCCACCAGTCTCCAGGCCCCAGAATTGTAGACCCACTAGGAGTGTGTAGTCTTCACCTGAAAAGCCACAGGCATTGGCCTTCTCATCCATGACAGTGGCCGCACAGGCTACACCCAGCCATGGCCTTGGGAGCTCACCCTTCCTGCCAGTGTGCCCTGATGTCTGCCTGTTGGGTATTGAACTTGTGTGGGGGTTGGTACACCTTTCTTTTGGTCAATTACTCCCTTCTCAAATGAAAATGTTTATCCAATGTCTTTTGAATAAATAACTTAATTTTGATTTTATAGCTTTATAGATGGAAGAAACTTGCCTTGAATCTCAAATAAGACATTGGACTTTGGATTTTTGAGTTGATGCTGGAATAAGTGAAGACTTTGGAAGTAGTAGGAAGAAGTCAGTATGTTTTGTAGAGTAAGAATGACATAAGTTTGGGGTCACCAGTTTGGATGTTGTCCCTTTTAAATCTCATATTGAAATGTGATCACCCCATCAAGAGATGGGGCCTGATGGGAGGTGTTTGAATCAGAAAGGTGAATCCTTCATGAACAGATGAATGTCTGTGGCAGAGGGTGGTAGTGAATTAGATTTTGCTCCATTAGATCCAAAGAGCTTGTTGTTATTATAAAAAGAATATGGCGCCTCCTCCAGCCCCTGCTCTTACTCTCTGGTCATGTGACCTCGCCTTCACCAAGGCAGATGCTGGTGCTGGGTTCCTTGTATGGCCTGCAAAACTATGAGCCAAACTCACCCCTTGTCTTTATAAATTACAGATACTCCTTTATAGCAATAGCAACACCAACAACAACAAAAGAACTAAGACACACAGTAAGTATTTTTTTCTCTCCGATCCAAAGTAAGACAACAATGCTGACTTTTATAACTTCTATTCAGCAAGGTATTAAAAGTTCTAGCTAATAATTATCCAGGAAAAAGACATAGAATACATCCAAATTGGAAATGAAAAGGAAAATTATCTTTTCTTATGGATGACATGATCTTATGCAGAAAACACTAAATATTCACAGAAAACTATTAGAACTAATAAATTCAGCAAAGCAGCAGGATAGAAAGTGAACATGCAAAACTTCAGTTACATTTCCATACACTAGCAATGAACATCCAAAAACAAAATTAGGTGAACAATTCCTTAACAATTTTATCAAAAGGAATAAAATAGTGATGAATTAACCCAGGAGTTGAAATAATTTCTGCACCAAAAGCAATAAAATATTAGTTAAAGAAATTAAAGAACATAAATAAATGGAAAGATGTCCCATATCCATGGCTCAGAAGGCTTCATATTTTTATAAATGTTCATAATACCCAAAGTGATTTACAGATTAAATGCAGTTTTTAGTAAAATACCCATGACTACTTTTTTTCAGAAATAAAAAAAAAAATCCATTCTAAAATTTGTATAGAATCTTCAAGGAGCCCCAATCATCCTAAATGATCTTCTTTTTCCTTTCCTGTGTTATTTCAAAATATTAAGGGGGAACAAGTATTTTTGTTACATAGACACCTTGTATAAGGAATGCTTATGTCAGGCCTTTTGGTGGGCAGAATAGTGTTCATTATACCCAACAGGTGAGTTTCTACCTCTCAACCCCTTCCAACTCCTCTTGCATATCTTGGTACCCATGTCTGTCCATCATTTAACACCCCATTATTACAGAGTGCAAGTGGTGCTTGTGTTTCCATTCCTAAGATACTTGCTAAGGATAATGGCCTCTAGTTTCATCCAAGTTGCTGCAAAAGACATTATTTCATTTTCTTAATGACTAACTAGTACTCCATGGTGTATATGTACTTACTACATTTTGATAATCCACTCATGAATTGCTAGACATTCAGGCTGATTCTGCATCTGTAGTTGTGAATCATGCTGCAGTAAACATTTGAGTGTAGGTACGATAGAAATGAGTCATTTTCCTTTGGGTATAGACCTAATGTTGAAATTTCTGGATTGAATGGTAAGTCTACATCTGTGTCCTTGAGGAATCTTCATACTGTTTTCCATACAAGTTGTACTAATTTTCAGTCCAACAGCACATATGCATTCCTTTCTTTCTGCATCTGTAGTTTTTTGACCATTCTGATGGGGGTAAGATAGTATCTCATTGTGATTTTAATTAGAATTTCTTTGATGACTTGTGATGCTGAGAATTTTTTCATAAATTTGTTTGCCATTTGTCTATATTCTTTTGAAAACCTTCTGTTCATGTCTTGTGCCCACTTTTTAGTGGGATTTTTTTTTTCTGAATTGTTGAAGTTCTTTCCAGATTAAAGATATTATTCACTTATCAAATCTATAGTTTGCAAATTCTTTCTCCCATTCTGTAGGTTGACTATTAGCTCTGTTGATTATTTCCTTTGCTATACAGGTGCTCTTTTAATACCACATATTTTTGTTGTTGCTACATTTGCCTTTGGGGTCTTAATCACAAATTCTTTACCTCGGTCAACGTCTAGAAGAGTATTTCCAGTTTTCGTCTAGAATTTCTATGGTTTCATGCCTTACATTTAGGTCTTTTATCCATCTTGAATTAATTTTTGTATATAGCAAGAGATATAGGTCTCTTTTCATTCTCCTGCATGTGGCTGTCCAGTTTTCCCAGCACCATGTATTGAAAAAGGCTTCTTCTCCCTGGTGAATGCCGCGGTCTGCTCTGCTGAAGATCAGTTGGTTACATGTATATGGTTTCAATTCTGGGTTCTTTATTGTGTTCTGTTGGCTATGTCTCTGTTTAATACCAGTACCATGATGTTTTGGTGACTATAATATTGTAGTACAACTTGAAGTTAGGTAATGGCATACCTCCAGAATTTATATTTTTGCTTATGATTATTTTGGCTACTCAGCCTCTGTTTTGGTTCTGTAAAGGCATAGAATTATTTTTCTAGATCTGTGAAATACAGCATTGGTATTTTGACAGGGATGGTGTTGACTCTGTAAATCATTTCTGGAAGTACGGATATGTCAACGACGTCAATTCAGTCAACCCATGAGCAGGAGATGGTTTTCTGTTTCTTTCATCATTATTTTATAGTTCCTCTGGTAGAGATCTTTTACCTCTTTGGTTAAGTATATTCCAAGGTATTTTATTTTCTTTTCAGCTATTGTAAATGGTATTGAGTCTCAGCTTGACTATTATTAGTATAATATATTGAAATGGTAGTGACTTTGTGAACATGAATTTTGTAACCTGAGACTTTGCTGATTATTCTCATCAATTCTAAGAGTGTTTCCTGGAGTCTTTAGAGTGTTCTGGATACAAAATCATGTAATCAGCAAACAGGAATAGTTTGATCTCCACTTTCTGGCTTTGAATGCTCTTTATTTCTTTCTCTGGCCTGATTGCTCTGGACAGGACTTCCAGACTATGTGAACAGAAGTGGTAACAATGAGAACCCTTGTCTAAAACAATAAAGAATAAAGTTGGATAACACACTTTCTAAGTTCAAAACTTGCTATAAAGCTATAGTAAAAACAAAAACTTATCCAAGAGCACAACTGTCTGTTACTGGCATAAAAAAAAAAAATTATAGACCAATGGACATGAGCATAAAGACTGGAAGTACACTCAATATGTATGTCACCATTTTTGGCAAAAGGGCTAAGATGCAAATGATGTCAGGAAAACTGGATATTCAAATGCAAGAGAATAAAACTGGAACCTGACCTAACACCACAAACATAAGTTAGCTCAAAATAGATCAAATACCTACAAGTAAGAACTCAAACTCAAACTCCTGGAAGAAGACCTGAGAGAGGAATGTCATGACACTGGATTTTGCTGATTTCTTGGTTAGGGCACAAAAGATACAATGAAGAGAAGAAAAATACACAAATCGAATTTCATCAAAATGAAAAGCCTTTGTGCATCACAGCACACGATCAACAAAGTAAAAAGGCAACCTACAAGTTGAGATAAAAAATATTCAAACCACTAACCTGATAAAGTATTAATCCAAAAATGTATAAAGAACACTCCAAATGAACATGAAAAATGCCCCAAAACAACCCAATTCAAAAATAAACAGAGGATATAAGTAGACTTTTCTCAAAAAAAGACGTACAAATGGCGAATAAACACATGAAAAGATGTTCAAGGTTATTAATCAATAGGGAAATGAAAATGAAAACCACAGGGAAATTCAACCTCAGACCCACTTGGATAGCAATGATCAAAACATGGAAAACACAGGTTTGGGATGGATCTGGAGAAATGGGGCCTTAGGTGTTACTTGTTGGAATGTAAAGCAGTATAAGTACTGTGGAAAATGGTATGGTGGGTCATTAAACAAATTAAACAAAACATTGTCATTTCATCTCGCAATTCTATTTCTGGGATATTCACAAAACAATTCAAAGTGGGGGCTCAAACAGATATTTGCCCACCCATACTTATGGCAGTATGTTTCATAAGAGCCAAAAGGTAGAAACAACCCAAGTGTTGATTATCACGTGACTAGATTAAATAATATGTAGCATATGCATAAAATGGAATGTCATTTGGCTTTAAAAAATAATAAAATTATGATGCACCTTTCAACACTGATGAATCTCAAAGACATCATACTTTTGAAATAAGTCAGACACAAAAGGCCAAATTTCATATGATCCACTTACACGACTTAGCCAGGATATCAGTACACAGAGACAGAAAGTAGGACAGCTATTACCAGCAGCGAGGAGGAGAGTGGTGTGAGGAACACTGTTTAGTGTGTACAGAGGTTCACTGTGGAGGTGGGAACTGTGGAAGTGGGCAGTGGTGACAGTTACACAACAGTATGAACATGCTCAATGCCACTGCACTGCACTGCTCACTTAAAAATAGTGAAAATGGTAAATTTATATTGTACCACAATTAAAAACTCAACTGACCATAACGGGAGACTCTTTTTGAACTAGCTGTAATATTCCATAGATTCAATGCCAGCATATATAGCATAACATGATGCTTACTACTGAGTCTTCTAGTCAGCTCTGAAATCAGGGAGGATAAGCCTTCCAGTGTTATTTTTCTCATTCAAGATTGTTTCAGCTACTGTAAGTCTGTAGGGCTTCCATAAAAATTTTAGACTCAACTTATAGATATCTCCAAAAATATGTTGAGGTTTCAACTGTGTTAGAATATTTGAAAGGATGTGATAATTGATCAATACTTTGCTTTCAATTTAATCATATTCTGTTGGTCCATTTTCTCATTTCATTTAGTCATCACAGTTTTGTGATGAGTAGAGGTCATGTACATCTTTTTTAGATTTACTCTTGTGTTATCTTTTTGATGTGTTGTGAATTACATTTTATTTCATTTTTCTTGTTGCTTTTTGCCACTTAGAGAAACAAAATTAACTTGAGATAGGGTTCTTCCTACAGCAACCTTGCAATTTTTTTTTAATGGGTAGAATAACATAAAAAAAAAAAATAGAGTATGTTACTCTACTTTGGGTCAATTAACACTACCCTAATTACTTGTGATAGTGTCCTTACTCCAGCAACCTTGCTAATTTTTTTTTTTTAAATGGGTAGAGTAACATAAAAAAAACAGTAGAGTACGTTAATCTACTTTGGGTAGATTTCTTAGGATTTTCTCTGTATTCCATCATGAAATCTATCCATAAAGTGGTTTCACCTCCTCCTCTGTAATTGTCATGTTGTTTGTACTGATTCTCAGAGTTGTTGCCCCAGTGAGAACATCAAGAACAATACTGAAGAGAAGCAAGCTGAGATGCAGTCCTTGATTTGCTTTGAATCTCGGAGAGAATGTTGAATGTTACCTGTCATGATCCTGGCATGTGCTCATCAGACACCCGTTACCAGATTGAGTAACTTCCCTTCCTCCTTTTCATATTTATTGCAAATGTTTCTTATAAATGGATGTTGAATTTCTCAACGTGTTTTTGTATTTCTTGACATTAGCTTGGGATATCTCTTTGATTCTCTCTGAGTCTTTTCCAGCATTCTAAGCATTATTCATATGCACTATTATGTATATTACCTATTTTGACTACAAAATTTATAGTTAATAGCATTATTTCACTGTTGAAGTCCTGTATTTTACTGATCTGGAACCTGTGTGATATATTTATCCTGGAGGGTTATATGATTCATACCTCTTCTCTATTATTAACCAAAGGGAAGGAAGGGCAAGCCCATGGGAACAGTTTAATCAGCCTTGACATCCAGGCCCATGATTCAAGATGATTAAATGGTTTGTGACAAAAGAATAGTTAACAGTCTTCAAAATGTCCATTATCTTTACTTAGCAAAGGCCTATTGATTTAGGACCTTATGTGACTCCCACAGGGTGTTAGAAAGAAGAGATGTGAAAAATCAAGTTCAGCATTATTCACCACTAACGAAACACTTCAAGGTAAGTGTGTTAATAGGTACAAATTAAATCTTCATGCTAAATAGCTACAGATGTCTGGGGAAACTGGAGAGCAGACTGTTTGATGCTTTCTATAATTTTCTTTTGAGATCACATGGGGCAACTCTGTTAAGATGATGCTTTTAATGATATTATACAGCAAACGATAAACTCCAGAACCCGTTTTGTTTTAGAATAATATGTTATTGCTGAATAAAATCTGATCCCAACGAAGGAGGCCTCCCGCGGTGGCTCTGCTTAGGCACAGCAAGCAGAGGAGTAAGTTTTGGTGATAATCTGTGGCTGGATTCTCAGCAGTTACCGCTTCTCGGCCTTTTGGCTCAGATCAAGTGTGGGTTCTCAGCAGCACCGTGCATCCAGGGGTTGGCGTATCAGAGAGGAGAACTCGCTTAGGCAAAATACTATTAGGGAAGTCACAGACTCGTTCAGGCATCAGCCTGGGGGAAAATCATTCACACGAAGCTTAGTAAGGGCAACTGCCTTCAGCCTCCCGCTTCACTGATTCTGAAGTACGGCTCCCACCATGGCGTCACCTCCAAAAGTTCAAGGTGATGCAAGACAAGACTAAGTCAGGGGCCACTGCCACGCACAGTTCTCATTAGCCTTCTGTGCAAAAAGTCAGAATGCACCGGGTTATGATCAGAAAACATCGGGGTCACACCCTTCACATAAGGACATCTGGAAACCAAGCTAGGGATGGGCCCTACATATGTAAATACTGTGGATGCAGGTAAGGTCCTCATCTGGGAATCCTGCTTACTTAATGATGCGAACAGAAATTACACACAGGACCATTGACTTTGCTCTGAAAATAAAATGAAAGCATATTAAGACTTTTCTGTGAATGTGAATTTTTATGAACGGAAGACAAAAGCAAAGGATTTCAACAGAAGGAATAGCTACTTACACCAGAATAGAAAGGCTCACCAGACACGCATATCACATCCTGCTCCTGAATCATCAGAATGTCTTTGGCCAGGTGCAGCCGGACTTTGAAAGGTTCCTGATTACCATCCTGCAGCAAACAAATCCCTGTCTTTGTCTTCAGACAAAAAAAACAAACAGAAAAACAAAACAGAGGAAAAGAACATTTAGTTTATGGATTATAATTTCACACCCTATTTACAGTAAAACATGATGAGTAACAGTTGAGAGCTGGAAACAACATATTCTAATGAGCCTGAAGTTTAATACTTTACAAAGGTGCAGAGAAAAAGAATAACCATTTCCAGTAAGGCAGACTTCCAGAGGACAGCATCTATGTCCAAAAGCCCACACTAAGATTCAGAAGGGAAAATTGTTGCCTATGTACTCTATTTCAAGAATAATAACATCTTTTTTTAATACTTAAAATCTAAATATGAAAAGATAATAGTTTTTTTTTTTTTTTTTTGAAACAGAGCCTCAAGCTGTCACCCTGGATACTGGATAGAGTGCTGTGGCATCACAGCACACAGCAACCTCCAGTTCCTAGGCTCAAGCGAGTCTCTTGCTTCCGCCTCCCAAGTAGCTGGGACCACAGGCACCCGCCACAACGCCTGGCCATTTTTGGTTGCAGCCGTCATTGTTGTTTTGGCGGCCTGGGCTGGATTCGAACCCACCAGCTCAGGTGTACGTGGCTGGCACCTTAGCCCGTTGAGCCACAGGCGCCGAGCTGAAAAGGTAATAGTTTTATTGAGATATAATTCACATTATAATAATTCAATCCTTTAAAGTGTACAATTCTCAATTTTTAGTATATTTAGAGTTGTTCGACACTGTTATGATCAAGTTTAGAAATTTTTTTCACTCTAAAAATAAACCATATTCCCCCCCAATTCTCCATCCCTTCCTCCGCCATCCCAGCCCACTCTAAACCCACTGTGTCCTCATTCCTAGTTGCTAAAACACAAACACACGCATAGGTATGAACACATGCATATACGCGTGTGCACACACACAGAAGCATGGGCTTATACACACATACGTAGTACGTAGGAGGAAATGAGGGCAGGGAGGCAAACTCTCTAAACCAACTTGCCAGTTAAATACAGAATCCAGTAAAAGATCCACGGTCTCTGATTCCTCATCCAGTGATTTTGCTTCAGAAATTTTGGGGAATTGTGAAAACAGACTATAAACATTTCTGAACTTGGCTCAGCACCCGTAGCTCAGTGAGTAGGGCGCCAGCCACATACACAGAGGCTGGGTTCAAGCCTGGCCGGGGCCTGGTAAACAACAACAACTACAACCAAAAAATAGCCAGGCATTGTGGCGAGTGCCCATAGACCCAGCTGCTTGGGAGGCTGAGGCAAGAGAATCGCCTAAGCCCAGGAGTTTGAGGTTGCTGTGAGCTATGACTCCATGGCACTCTACTGAGGGCAACATAGTGACACCCTGTCTCAAAAAAAATAATAATAATTTCTGAAATTTTACTACATAACTTTAAACTGGCATCTTGTCACTGAAGTCCACAAGTGTTGTCACTCTCAAAACATATTGGTATCATAGTCTTTATCCAGATAAGTATGAATATCCTCCCCAGCAAGTGCACTTAACAGTTCCATTTGTCAAAGGTAGAAAAGGAAATATTCTTTGATGTATAATATAGTCTTTGGCTCTTATTCTGTGCCAAAAAGTTAACAAGACTAATGACTAAAATGACATTGTTACTTGATAATTACTGAGCCATTCTTTCTTTCTTTTTTTTTTTTTTTTTTTGCAATTTTTGGCTGGGGCTGGGTTTGAACCTGCCACCTCCAGCATATGGGGCTGGCGCCTTACTCTGTTGAGGCACAGGCACCACCCTATTGAGCCATTCTTATCTTAATGGACACGTACATAGAGATACATGTGTGCAACCTCTGTAAACTGACCACCCAAGGGATTGTATTGAACTTGTCAACATAAGGAGATGGTCAACATGAGGAACTAGGGCTACCGTACTGATACGTACATGTGGTATGTGTCCAGTCTACAAAAGTTAGGTCAAATTAAGGAGGTGGTCAGTGTAGGTTGGTGGTCTACTGTATTTATCTTTAGTGTTTATTTAAATTGATGCATAATAATTTACATACTCATGAAGTACAATGTGATATTGTCATGCACGGATAGTTTGTAAGGATTGAATTGTGGGAATTAGCATATTCATCACCTTAAACATCTACCATTTCTTTGTTGTGGGAACATTCAAACTCTTCTAGCTATTTTTGATAGGCAATGCATTACCGCCAGCTACAGTGATCCTACCAGGTAATGGAAACCAGAACGTGTTCCTCCCGCCTAGCTGCAACACTGTACCTGTCACCCACCCTCTCTGAACCTCCCCTCCCACCATTCTCCTCCAGGTCTGGGAAGCACTCTTCTACTCTCAACTCCCACACCACTGACCAACAAAATGCAGAGGTAGCCTCTCACTCCAGTGAGAATGGCTATTATCAGAAAGGCAAAGAATAACAAACCCTGGAGATCACAGGAAAAAAGGAGAATGCTCACACACTGTTGGTGGGAATGTAAATGATACAATCATGGTGGAAAACAGAATGGAGGTTCCTCAAAAATTAAACCTTAATCTGTCCTATTACAAAGTAGTCCTATTACTGGAAATGTATCTAAAGGAAATGAAAGATTGAAATGGAAGTATGTTGAAGAGACACCTGCACTCCCACTTTTATTGCAGCACTGTTCATACTAGCCAAGGTATGGAATCAACCTAAATGCCCATGCGTGGACACAAATGAATGCAGAAACTGTAGTATACACAGATACACAATGGAACACTGTTCATCCATAATGAAGAACGAAGCCTTGTCATTTGCAAAAACCCCAATCATCCTGGAGAACATCTTGGTAAGTAAAATAAGCCACACCCAGAAAGACAGACCCCAGGTGACCTCACTCATATGTGGAATGTCTTCTTACTATTTAAGGAGGAAAATATCCCAGGCAAATAATGCCAGCCGTTCGCTTCAATATACTTTTTCATGGGGGATTACTAATAATTTATTACTTTAAAAGAACATGTCATAATGTTGGTAGGAATATATTTATATACTTCATCCTCCAAAGATAATTCCATTTTATCCCATATAGTGAGAAATCCATACTGTTTTGCCCTCTGTCACATACAATACCACACAGTTAGTCTGAGATTTATAAAAGTTACGATGTCTTTTTAGGAAAAACAGAAACTTTTTCAGTAGTAAAGACTGAGTTTTTTCCTCAGCTGTGGCAGTAACACACGCAGGTACACATTCAATCATGTCGATTAATCTATTCTAGAGTAAATTCCCCAGGATATGCCTAAAGGACAAAAAAAATCTTTCAGCACAAGCAGATTATACTTTCCTTTATACAGAACACAATTTTCCTACGTTTTCACACAGAGAATTGTCTCCTGCTTGCAATGTGAGCCTGGCCAGGGGCCAACAGAGAGACACTCTAAGAGTCCGGGCCAGGAAAGGGAATATGAAATGACACATCAAAGCAGAGTGACCATAATTGGACACATTTGCTGATTTTTCAATGTACAGTACATTCCGGGCCAATTTTTTCCCCAGAAATGCAATGGAATAGCTGGTAATCACAAATAATACTCTGTTTTAACTTCAGGGTGAGAAGGAGTTTTCCCCTGAGAGGCGGGAATGTGTTATTGTCACACATCAAAGAGTTACAAAAGATCAACCAGGGAAAGTTTGAGGAACTAAAACACGGCTATGAGAGTTTTCTCATCGCACTTCTGATGTAGCCAAAGCCAGAGACCACTCAAGTCATGTGCCAAACGTCCTCTAATTATGGAATAGCTGTCTGGAAAACAGAATACAGCTCACCTTTGCATCCTGAGAGAATAAGAGTTACAGAAAATAAAGACTGAAGAGAACTTTGTTAGAATGAAACACACAGGTACACACACACAACCCTCCATAAATAGCTGGCGGGAGAGAACGGCGGAGAACAAAGGACAAATTACAGTGTCTTCTCCAGGAGTTAGGGAAATTGTATATATTCTACCATGAAAATTCAACTGGTGCACATGAAAATACGTTTAAAATCCCATACTCTCATCAAGTTTGCAAAACTTGTGTGACAGTCCCAGAGGACGTACCAGGACCCAGGCTCAGAGTCTCTGCGCTCACTGAACGCGCTGGGGGCGCAGCAAAGGAGCTGGGACGGGGCTGGAACCTGGGCCTCCAGGGAGGGCGCAAGGGAGGGTCCGGAGAGGAAAAGACGGGGGTCTGTCTTAAAAATAACCGAGGAAATGCTGACTACAAGAGCAAGAGTCATTTTAATCAAGAGGAAAAACCAGTGCAGAGGTGGAGGCCTGAAAGCCCGAGAGGCCAAGTGGTGGGGCCACTGCGGGGAGCGGGCGGGGGAGGGGCGAGGGGGCGGGGATTCCTGGAGAAATGGGAGCAAAGACATGGGCTGTTCACACTGAGGTTTTGTAAATTCCTTCACCGTAGCAGGGTAGCAGGTGCACAGGAAACGGGAGAGTTGAACCCCAGCCATTGCTGACATCATTGACGGGAACAGACACCGAGCGGGAAAAGTTGGGGACAGATAAGCAGCTGCCTTGGCCTCAGCGGGTTCCAGGAGACAAAGGAAGATGGAGAAGACTATTTCGGGGTCCTCCCTAATGACATGTAGTCTCGCATTTCATTTATCTGTTGTTCAATAACTACTTCTATAACGGTCACCGTGTGCCCTGAGTAAGAATCCGCCTTTCTCCCCGAACCGCCCCGTGTTCCCGCTTTCCCGTCGCAGCAGGTGCGCGCAGCCCAGAGCAAGCCCCGGAGCGGCCCTAACCCGGGGTCCGTGGGCCTCAGTGTGGGGACACGGGTCACTGGCATCCTTCACCCCATAGCATTTGGGTCGTCAACTCCCCTAACAATGAGGGAACAATTCTCAACAGGACGCCATCACCCGAAACCAGCTCCTTTTCATGTACCAAACCAATGGCAACTGGACGGAGAAAAATGAGCGAAGACCCTCCTGTCGCTTAGGGAAGGTTTCCCCCAAAGCTGTGCTCGGATGGGGGAGGCTCCACGCCTTCTCGGGGTGCTTCAGCGAATAAAAAAGGGAAACGGGGTATGAGAATGCCTGTTGGTGCCAAACAAGCTACAGCGCCCCACCTGCAAGATGGCTACAGATCTACGCACCCAAACTGTTTAAAAATTAAAAATTGACTACATCATCGTAGCCCCCAATTTTAGTATAAACTTAAGACATGCACTCGGATTTTTTTTTATTAATGTAGCAAGCACTTGTCTCCAAACTTTGATAACTCTGCATGCATTGCACAGACATGAAGAAATGTATGTGATACGTGTGTGTGTGTGTACTACACAAAGTTATCATGTACATTGTAAAAATACATAAAATATTACTTAAAGGGACGATTCACAAACATGACCCAGGTCCAGTATTATTTCCCTATGTCTGACGGATCCTCTTGGACAGCAGCTAGAATTTTCAAAATCCACATGTGAGACTATTTGCTTAAGGAATTATTAAAGGGTAATATTTCTTAATTTGCTTAAAAGGTGATACTTTTAAACTCCTGTCTTTGGTTATGCTTTCTGCAAATCAATTAAATGTGGTTATAAATTTGCAGGGATCTATTCTTTGTTATCTGAACAAGTTTCACATTTAAACTTACTAGGAATTTATACCTGCTTAAACTTTGGACCTAATTTGGAACTTTAAAAAGTCAGATATCGTTCTTTTTCTCCTCAAAAGTTAAGATTCTTTTTAATTTATGTTCTAGTCTTTCAAAGAATATAAAATGTGTTTTTATGAAACTTTTATACTATGTCGTTTGAATTTTTAAATGTAGAATTCACGATATCAGATGTAAGAAACTGCAAACTACCAGGAACCAGGCAGAGACTGATATAAAGTGCAAATCCTCTTGCAGGTGTTCTCAGGATTTCTATATTTTGAATGGAAAATACAATTTAATTTGTTTTCTAAGCCTCTAGTTTTAAGTAAGATGCTATGCTGGTTCTCCCAGTGTGTCAGTGGTGCGTGAAGGTCCTCTGAGGCACGGTGCTTCCCTCCCAGGATTGCCTCTCTGCGTGGCCTTTCCCTGACTAAATTCTGGCCATTTTTCAAGTCCTAGTACAAGTCTCTCTTCGCTTGACGCCATCTAGACCACTCCATTCAAAAAGGAGTCCTCACTTTGAAGAACTCAATGCTTTTTTATTGTATTATTTTATTTTACTGCTTTTATTTTATTTTATTTTATTTGTTTATTCATTTATTTATTTTTTAGAGACAGAGTCTCTCTTTGTCACCCTCATTAGAGTGCCATGGCATCAAAGCTCACAGCAACCTGCAGCTCTTGGGCTTAGGTGATTCTCCTGCCACAGCATCCTGAGTAGCTGGGACTACCAGGCACCTGCCACAATGCCTGGCTATCTTTTGTTGCAGTTTGGCCAGGGCCGGGTTTGAACTCTCCACCCTCAGTATATGGGGCTGGTGTCCCACTCAATGAGCCACAGGCTGCCTTATTTTATTTTATTTTATTTTATTTGACACAGAGTCTCACTTTGTGGACCTGGATAGAGTGCTGTGGTGTCATAGCTCACAGAAACCTTAAACTCTTAGGCTCAAGTGATCCTCTTGCCTCAGCCTCCTGAGTAGCTGTGCCTCCAAGTGCCTGCCACCACACCCGGCTAGTTTTTTGACTTTTAGTAGAGACGGGGTCTCCATCTTGCTCAGGCTGATCTCAAACTCCTGAGCTCCAACAATCCACCTGCCTTGGCCTCCCAGAGTGCTAGGATTATAGGCGTGAGCCACCATGCCCAGACTAAGGTACCTCTTAAAATAAATATTCACCCCCAAATTGATCAGTATTATATATTGGAAAACCTGTAATGTTCTACATCACATTATTTAAATTCCTCTTATATAGTGGTGTCTCAAGAAGATTTTAATAATAATAGGTTATTATACTTTTCATTATTAAGGAACAGTAACTCATAAGAGCTGGTAGAGTAGTTTGCTCACCCTGGGACTTCTTTCAACATTTTTTATTTGGATCATAGTCACAGATTATATTTCAGTATAAGAAGAACTAAATTAAATTGCATCATTTATATAATTTTTTCAATTATTGAATATTTCTTATAAAAATATGTATTTTCATAGTCAATACAATGATGTAGATCATATTTTAAGGAATATAGATGTGAAAATGAAATATGCAGAGAAAGTTGGACTAACAAAGCTGGACTGGCTTATTTAAATACATAGATTTATTTTGCAACACTTTTTCAAAGTAGAACTAATCAGTAATTATATCCGAGGACATGTACGCTTTTTCTTCTAAATTATATATTTTGCACTTTTCCCCACTATATTTTCTGAAAGTCTCCATCCAACTTCCGCTTCTTTCTAGATTTCTAAGTCCCAAGTCCTTAAAAGAATTGCAACATTTTCTTTATAAGAGCAGAAATTTCTTAATAAATAAGTCTTATTTTAAAAAGGATCTGTATTAGGTTCTTAAGGTGCTTTCAAATGGAAATTATCTGGACAAGCTTCTTTTATTTCTTTAAAAAGAAGAAACTTCCTGAAAGCCACACTTAGCAATGGTAAAGCGTTCTACCTTGATCTGAGAGCTATGAGTATCACATTTTCATCTTTTCCTTATTAGCAGTCATGAGAAAACACATTTTATATCTTTGATTACAATATAAGTTCCAGCAATGCAGGACCTTAGGAAGAAGTTTAAATTAAGAATCACGAGTTCCAAACTATACATTATGACTCAAATTTTAACTAATTAATTTATTGACACTGGGCATTTTGTAAAACTTTTCAATGCCCTCACAGGTAAAGTGATCAGCTAAATTATTTTTATGGCTCCCGTCCACTTAAATGTTCAAAGACTATAAATTTCAGGCAAGCTCTTTGACTATGGTCTATTTTCAGAGCCATTTGATAGTCAACACAGCCAGTACAGGGAAGACGCGTGGCGACTGTAGTCCAGAAACTCAAGTCGGTTTGACTCACTAGTAGACAGAGTCTAAAACCGTAATGATTCCCATGGGGCTTAATCCAAGAAAAAAGGAACTGAAGGTAAGATGATCATGGTATAAATTAATCTTCAGAACCGTAGCATTTGTTAGCTATCTCAAATCATTATACCAAAACAACTTAGTTTTTAAAAAGTCTTAGAATTATTACCAGCCAATAAAGTCAAAAATAAAGCATTTGTTAAAATGGCCTTTGGCCACTGTCCAGTCTCTACCCTCTGAATCCCAGGGCTCATGTACATCTCATCCACACGAATGTCAACACATTCAATGAGTGCTTTGCCACTCAAGGTATAGCACAAGGTAACACTATGATGGAAATAGAAAACTTGCTACATTCAAAATTAAGTATGCCATTAAAACCAGAAATGGCACAGAATTAAAATTTAAGCATAGACTAGCACACAACACTTCTAGTATATTAATTCCACTTTTAAAAATGTATGAACTGACAGCTGTTGAATTTTAAAAAATGAATAATTCATACACTCTGACCCTATAGTGTTCAGTGTAGCACATGAGGGAAGTTTGTAAATAGACAACTGCAATGTAATTTATAGCTAAATTAATTAGCATGCTATTACCACACAGGTTATATTTTAAAATGTTAGCATATTTACACTATTGAAAATAGAAGCACAAAGATAGGAAACATGTATAAAAGTAAGTTATTAGTTTTAAGAAAGACCTTATACTTACATTTAAACTTTGTACCAACTGTGACAAATATTTTTAAGCAGATATTTTTGCTGTTGTTTTAGAGGAAAATAAGGAATTACTTTTTACAACTTGATGCAAGGAACTTAAACACATGGCATTTTCCTAAAAAACAAAATCTTCACAAGGCCAAAAATGAAAGTCTTTCATTAGTTTGATTGACACCACCATGGAAATCCACTTATGGTTGGGTTTTGTCCCATAATTTCTGCACATTAAAAAATAGTTTAAACCTTTTAAACAAATGCAAAATATTTTTAACTGACAAATATTTGTGTTTTGTCTGAAAATTAAAAAACAATGCTTCAACTGTGCCATTCTTAGGAAAAATAAAAAGACAGCCTTACTTCCCGGGGTGGAATGTTTACATTCCCTGGGGCCCAAGTCCATGCACTGTTGAACTGTACCCTTGAACAGTCTCTAACGTCCTTAAAAGAGTGGTGCAGCCCTGTAACCCCTACCACCAAGTCTCATGACCCCTCCGCCAAGAATCAGAATCACCTGTATTAATACTTGAATAACACTGAAATACCTAAGTACTGGAATCATAAAATCATAGGATTTTGATTTTGAAAGAAACCTTGGATTTCAAAATTTTTTGAAACATTTTTTGAAATGTTAGATTTTGTTGTGAAAAAAAACAAACAAACAAGTACACCTTCTACTCTTGCTGGCCCTGAAATCATGCAAGACAGAACTGATGAAGAGGAGTGACTCAGTGTACGAAATGTGCCCCAGTCTTCTTACAGAAAGCTTTAAAATACAAGATTTCTCCCGGCAGCTTCGGTTTTCTAGCTTTGCAAAGGGAGAGCACACTCTGGAAATGAAAAGGGCCCATCATCCGTCTTCTGCCAAAAGCAGCATCCCAGGTTAGCAAAGGAGACTCAGCGTTTCCTGCTTCTAATCGGTTTCCCCTATTTGAAAAGCAGAAAGCCATCTACTCACCTCCTCACAGGTGGTTCTGAAATCCATGTGCTATGGCACCACAGAGGATGTCTCCTGGAAAGACAGAGAAACGGCAAGACATTAAGCCCAGCGTCCAGGGTAAGAGGAGAGAGAATGCTAATAAAGTGCAGGAAAGGAAAGCAGAGCCCGTGGGGAAACTGTGCTCACAACTCTCTCCAAGCAAGAAAACTCCAGCCTGCGCTGAAGGGGGGAGGGGGACGCTCATCTCCAGCTTTTGTGCAGTCGCGCCCCTGTCCCTGGTGGAGGGTGGCGGAGACTGCGCCTTCCCGGGCCCTCTGCTCTCCGCCCCGGACTCTCAGGCACCATCCTGCACAAGGGTAACCTCTGCTCTCAGGAGCTAGCTCCTTCCCAAGGTTCGGTTTGAAATCTGAGTTTGCAATTGGGAAAGGAACTTCAAAAAGAGTAATTAAAGGTTGCCTTTCATATGGTTATCTCAAGAAAAGAAGTAGACTAATCTTTCTCTTTTTAATTAAAAAGCTACATGCATGAATAATTCTCTCTAGAACATAAAAATTTATTCACAAACAATATGATGAAAAGAGCCAAGCTATTTATCAGAGTGACTAATAGTACATTAAGAGAAAGCACTGTAGAAAATATCTAACACTGATTCATTCAGGGACCGCTGATACTAGGGGAGGGAGGTAGATGTGAATGCATATGAGGGGGTTTAGAGGGTTTTGTTTTCATTATTTGATAAACTTAACAAAATTAAGAGTTGTCTCAGAAAACTGGCACAAAGGTTTCCTATATACCATTAAACGAAATTTATAGGAGGCTACTGATTTGAACTGAGCTCCTACGTTTGGCCCCAATAGATCAAATGAAAATGAAGTTACTTATGATAATATTCCACATCAAACCAAAACCAAGCTGTTAATATGATTTTTCAAAAAATCAGGGGAACAAAATAATAGCCAAATCAACAAACGGGCCAGTTTTAGCGTAAAGAAGGTTCATCACCTTTAATCCTATAAGGAAAGCAACTTCGGAAAGACCAATCCACTTACTACTTTTCTTATTTTTGTATTTTTTTTTCTCTATCACCTTTTTCTGCGTATGAAGCCCACCTGCTGTGCTCAGCTTATCAGAGCATAATGCACGAATCACAAATAAAAACCAATTCCACCACGTAACTTCATTTTTTTTAATGTTTTTATGACGGTCTCCTCATCCATTTTTTCTCTATTAACACCTTTTACTAGCATGACACACTTCTCACACTAATGAAGCAGCATCCAAACATTCTCTAGATCTAGAATCTAAAGTTTCAAGTTTCTTTCGTCCTTTAATTTTCAGTCCCAGGCTCCGTGCAGGGCTCCGCACCACACTTAGTCATTCTGGCTCCTCAGCCTCCTCGTGCATGGGACTGTTTCTCACACTTTCTTTATCTTTCAAGAACTTGGCAGTGTTGAGGAGTTTGGAATTGGTAAAATAATCTTCCATTGAGGTTACCATTCTGGTGTTTTTTCATGACTAGGGTTTGGGATTTGGGGAAAAAGATCTCAGAGAGAAAGTGCTTGCCTCCTCCCTCTCCCCCTTCTCCCCCTCCCCCTCCCCCCCCTCGTCCCCCTCCCCCTCCCCCTCCTGGTGCAGCCAGCGCTTGTGAACACAGGGCAACCCGCCCTCCCCCCCCACCCCCCCGGGGCTGAGACCCTCCTGGCCAGGCTGCTGGCGTGTGTGTCAGGATTTCTATTCCAAAGGGACGTTTTCCCCTCTCCGCACCGTCACTCCCTGGGGAGACGTGGATGTGAGCGCCCCCCACCGAAGCAGCAGGCAGCGCTGCCCCCCCACTGCCCGCGGAGATCCACCTGCAGCTTCCGCTCCCCCTTTCCTTTACCACCCCTCAACTGACAGAGCAGAGTGGTGTGAATCCATGTTCGTGCGCTCAGCTCTCTACTAGTTCTATAAATAACCATCTCTAACTACGCCAAGCTAAACACGAGTTGGGGGTGACATTCCAGCCCAGTCTGTAACCGCGAGTGTCGGTTGAGCCTCCCCTCCCCCCTTGCTTGTCTGTAAACTCCACCCAACAGTGAGAAGCCCCGCCCATCACGCACCGCTCTGCACCGCGCTGGACGCGCACAGGTGTCAGAGTGTGGGAAGCAACTTCATCCATTATGGTAGACTTTATTTTGGCTTTAATCGTACAGACTTCGCTTATTTTCAAAATTTCTTATAATTGGGAGAAGTGGTCATGTGCTAGTTTCTTTAAAGTCTCCCACGTTCTTCCCGCCCTCTTGTACTTCCGCTGTGCATGAGAAGAACTCTCCTGGAAGCTGCCACCCAGCGGGCCTGACATTGCAGGGGCACGTGGGGAGCAGACTTCCCGAGATGACCAAGGGAATGGGTGTGAAGCAGACACCATGTCATGGCCTGGCCTGAAGCAGAATACTAAACCAGGGGTTTACCAGGGAATACTAAACCAGGAGGCTCAACCTGCTCGTGGCTGAATTATATCACAAATTAAATGTTCAATCTTGCAGGATGTCTTCCGTTTAAAAGGACCTGGAGATTTTGTATCTTTTTTTTTATTTACCTGGGGAGATTTGGAGACTATCCTCCTGATCAAACATCATGAGAACAGAAAAGCAACCACCCCGTGTGCTCAATATTAAAATGAAACTAGTGGATGTGCACCCAGAGCCCCACGCAGGGAGAAAAACACATTGACCTTCAGGAAGGAGGGGGAAGAGGGAGAAGGGGAGGAGGACGGATGTGGGAATCTCTCACCCACCAGGCCCCTCCCGGGTGAGGGCCCAACTGCAACTGGGACTTCATGGAACACAAACAATGGAACACAATTGTGTATGCCCACAGAGTGATCTGAAATTAATAAATTCATACATAAAAATGAAAAGAGCATTTACTGGGAACAAATGGGATCCTAACTTTTGGAACGGAGACATATATGAAAATTGGAATGAAGATGGGGCCAGGGGAGCCCTAAATTCTGCTGAGTCTTCTTTCCAGCAGAGTAACGGCCTCCACCGAGGTATTTGTCCTGAAAGACGATGCTCGTTCTCCTCAGGGTCCAGCCCCACCACCTCTGCTGTGTGTTTATACCTGTAAGTGGACTCAACTCTCCCCTGTCTCAAAGAGCGAGGTACCAAGTATGAAAGCATATGAAGGAACACCACACCACAAAACAATTCCAGATGTTTTGTTTTTTTCCCTCAATTTAGATGGACAGAATTCTGGGGATATGTGATGGGGATGGATATTACTGATGTGAGAGAGTTAGTGGAAGGAACATAAATTCCGATCAGGCCACATGTATTCATGTAGCCCCAATTTGCTTCCTGTTGGGGTGTTAGAAAGGGGTCTGTTTGGTTGGTTGTTTAACGGTGACAGCTGACACTGATAGGGCAGGAACGCCTTGGTGCGCTGAGGGGAAGGTACTGGGATGGGATTCCTGCAGGGTAGAGGGGGTTTGTTTTGTTGATGTGAGACCCGCTTGCTTATGTCCCCTGTGAGGGCCCAGAGAAGGCACGTTTCCCCTCAAGTCTGAGGAGTAACTTTGTAAGGGGAGCTCTGCACTGTCAAAGAGCTTTTTGGTCACTGTTGTCTACAGGGAGGAAATTTCAGTGGGAACTGTAGCCACTGCCCTGGGACTCTTCCATGCAGTGGTGGTAATTGGGGCGGCAGTGGCCCAGTGTCAGCACTGAATTCGCAGACACAGACAGGGCACGGTTGTGCTCACCGGCCGCAGGGCTGAAGCAATAATCAGGACAGTTAGACTCAGGGAGGCCTCAGGTGTGGAGAAGATGATCACGTGTCCCTGGAAGTGAAGCAGGTAGGAACCTGCCGCACTGTTACCTGATTGCCAGAGGCATTCTAGGGAGTGAACGAAAGCTCAGCGTGAATCATCAACACAGAGTCAAGACTCCCCTGGACCCAAACTTGAGCAAGTGTGCAGAGCTAGGACCTCCCGAGTGAAAGGGAGTTTGGCACCCAGGCAAAACTGTGTACTGCTCATCTGTCTCCCCATCTCGCCTACAGACACTCTTGGACTTTTACTGGGCAAATGAGCAGGGTCTAGAAATCATCAGAGGTTTTGGTAACAACTAGACACTTGCTCTGAGGTGACACGGATCCCAGAAGACACTTAACGTCACTGTGGCCCCAGGTCAGACTGGGGTGTATGGAGCCGGGTGGCTGATGAAGAGTCGGCTTAAGTCCATCTCAGAGCCAGCTGGGCGCCCACTGACCCGCCGCAGGGTGTTCCCCCCATTGGGGAGCCATAATCACAATAGATGTGCTCGGCGCTGGCCACGTCCCCTCACTGCTTCCCTGGATATGGAGTGAGGCTCCTGGGTGGGGGTGTCCCTAGAACCTCCTCTGCCAGTGAAGTGGAGAACCAGAGGCAGGGCCACGTTCCTGGGGAGAGTCCAGAGACCATGTACACGTCAAGGTCTCCAAGGACGTAGGGGCAGAGATTCCTCTGTATCCCAGTTCACTGCCCTAGCCGACCCATGCACACGGCAGATGGACTTTGGACACTGGCCGTAGGCTACCCAAAGCTTAGCCAGGTGCTAAGAGCTGACTGCAGCTCTGTCTCAGACGTGGTTTCATTGCATGAGCGGTTGAGCACATCCCTCGGCACGTGGCGTGTGTGCTGGCCTACCACATGCCTCCCTGTGCTCTTCCCCGTCTTGTCCGTAAGACCCACAAGAAAGAGTTTGCTTTCAACTGGCAAGGCCAGCAATGCCCCCTCCCCAGACCACTGCAGGGGAACGTACACCCGCCAGCCCTGTGTCACATTAGTTCACAGGGATTTTGAGTCTCCCTTTCAGCAAGGTGTCACAGGGGTCCACTGCAGTGATGCCATTGCACTGGGGGACCTGGTGAGTTAGCAGGAACTACTACTCGAGATTGATTGGCAGGACACTGTGTGTCAGGAGGCAGAGACCAAATCTGGAAAAATCCAGGGCCCTGCTACCTCGGTGTAATTTCTGGGAGCCCAGCAGTCTGGAGCAGATGGAGATATTTCTGCTCAGGGGCAGGATAGATTGTTGCAACTGGCCTTCCTGTGGGCACAGAGAGCCTAATGGGCCTCTTTGGATTTTGCAAGCAACATTTTCCTCACTTGGGCATGTGATTCTGGCCTATTAAGGCGAATCACCCGACAGGCTGCTGGTTTTGGGGGAGGCCCGGAGAGAAACAGACCCTGCCTGAGATCCAGGCTGTGCTGCCAGGTGCTCCGCCAGGAAGCCCGGACACTAAGTCACCTTGCAATCTGAGCCCAAACAGGGCCCGGGCACCACACTGGGGTGCATGTCATCAAGTCAAAGCGAGGCCAGGCTTACGCAGCCCTTGCAGGTACACGTAGTTGACACGAGGAAGACTTTCCAGTGCACGGGGCCTCCACCTTCCCGCACTGTATTCTCCCTGCGACCTTGCCCCCGAGGAGTTCCCTACAATCAGGGAAACTAAGGACAGAAAAATTGTCCAGATTTTAGAGAGTCCTGCTCAGGATGCAGGCGCCACATGAAAGGGGCAGTCACAGTATTGCAGCCCCTTTCAGGGACATCCCCGAGGGACAGGGTGGAAAGAATTCCCAACACGTGCCAGGCTGTTCACTTTACTTAGAGGAGGAAAAGCTACTTTGTACCCCTTGACCTGTAGCTCCCACTTCCAACCCCCCCAACCTCGGGTAACCACTGTTTTATTTTCTATCTTTCTATATTTTACTTTGCATGTTTAATTTCTTTTTTAGATTTCCCTCATAAGTGAGATCATAAAATCTTTTTCTTTCTGTGTCTAACTTATTTTACTGAGCCAGGCATTAGCATAATGCCTTCCAAGTTTGTCCATGATGAGGCAAATGACAGAAGCTCCCATCTTTAAAGCAGAATAATACACATTCCTTTGTGTACGCAGGAATAACACATTCCTATCTAATTGCATTTAACTCGCCCTTTCTCTACCCATGTGGCGGACCCCTGGCTTGTCACCGTGTCTTGGTGTTGTGAATGTTGCTACAGTGCACAAGGCCTGTATGTATCTTATAACATCAGATCGTATACTTTATATATACGCAACAGAATTTATTTTTAAAAAACTAAAGTTATTTTTTATCTAAGAAAAGAAGAAGTGGGCAGAGCTATCAGTGTTTCTGATTGTGAGCTGTGGTCAGTGATTTAGCTAGATGGTAAGGAAGTGTGGGGAATGTGACTGGAAAGTCTGGGGAAGATTCATGCGGCTAAGCCTTTCTGAATAGGAAAAACACACAAAGACATTTACGCCCCATATACATGCCCACCAGTGGGTGAGTCAGGCAGGGAATGATTTGCTATCCAAGTGCAGGGCATGACTCTGCCAGCTTCACTTTCCAGCCCCCTGGCCTTGCCCACTGGGCTTATGAACCAAGTAGCCCTGGTGACTGTGTGGCCCCATCAACATGGCCTTCTTCCAAGGCTGGCCTGGCGGCCTTCGCTGCTGAGCACCCCGCCTGTCAGCAGCACAGACCCACCCTGAATCCAGTATGTCCCTCCCTGATGTGGTCAGCGGCCTGGTAGTGCCTTGGCTATATTTGGCCACTTACATCAGGGAGGGGATCACATACCATGATCACTGGAAAAGACGTTTGTTCTGGATCTGGACTTGCCTCTGCTGTACACATGCTTTTGCTAAAACTCCTACCTGTGAATTACAGAGACAGTATTGCACACAGTGTTTCCTCAGAGCAGATGAAAGGGCGCACCTGGCTCATGATCATAGAACCCACTGCTTTCCCCATGCTTCCCATCACCCTGCTGCAGCTGGTTCAGTGGACGTGTGCAGTGGCCTTGTGGACATGCGGCTGGGGCATCAGCTCGGTGGCATGACCTTGCAGGATTGGGTTGGGGGGCTGTATGTGCTGTAAAACTGTGACCCCGTGAAGACTAGAGTTCCAGCTAGAGTTCCTGAGTGCAGAAAAGGGGAGCGGTCCCCTCACTATTACCCGTAGCCACCCACCAACAAAATGTGTGTTTCCTGGACCTCTTGTAGTATGGAGGTCTTTGTCTCAAAAGGAATAATGTTTTCCCTAAGAGATATCATAACAAGGATTCCATTGGACTGGAAGGTAAGGTGCCACCTAGTCACTTTACACTCCTCTTGCCTCGGAACCAACATACACGAAAAGCAGTTTTCTACTGACAGAGATGATTGATCTTGACCAGCAAAGGGAAACTGGACTCCCACTGCACAGAGGTCAGCGGAGTGTGCTCAATGGAGCCTCCTCAGCATCGCCATGTCCCGTGAGTGAGGTCAATGGAAAACGACAACCATCCCATCCAGAAGGGCACTTTGGGAAGGAAGGTTTGGGTTATCTCAAAGAGAAAAGAACCAGGACCTGCTGCGGTACTTGCTGAGAACACAGGGGAAAGACAGGGAATGAGCAGTGGACACAGGAGCTATCAATACCATCATGGGACCAGGTGAAAAACGAGGAATATAATTGTTTTAAGTATTTCTTTACTTGTTTATGAACCCGTTGGTGTATATTTGTGTATACATTAACATTTACATAATATTCATATCAGAAACTCTTGATATACATATAAATAGTTATGTAGATGTTAATATATAGGATATGATTATTCATATGAAAATACTTGATGTACATACGAATATTTATGTAAATGTTAATATATACGTAAATATACACCAACAGGTTCATAAACAAGTAAAGAAGAAATACTCAAAACAATTATTTTCCTCGTTTTTTCTTTCTCCCCTTTCCTTATCATCTAGTGAAAGGTTTATTAATAATAGTTGGCCATACATAGTAACATTTAGTTACAGTATATCAAGAAGAATGAATATTCCCTGGGGATTTTGCATACTTATCTGAGATGCCTTTAGGGTGGTTTTGATTGCACAGAGGGTAGTTGTATATGTTGTTTATAAGTATGGCTTTGTTATGGTTTTTATCTGAAGGTTATGGAAGTGTGTGGGGATGTCATGCTAATAAGGGTTGAACTGTGATGGTTAGTTCTGAGTGTTAAGTTGGTCAGGCAATAGTGTCCACTTATTTAAACAAACACTAATCATGGTATTGCTGTGGGAGTATTTGGTGGATGTGATTTTTTTTTTTTTTTTTTGTAGTTTTTGGCCGGGCTTGGTTTGAACCCACCACCTCTGGCATATGGGACCAGTGCCCTACTCACTGAGCCACAGGTGCCGCCCTGTGGATGTGATTAATATTCACAGTCAGTTGACTTTAAGTCGAAGAAATTCTTCTCAATTATGTGGTTGTCCTCAAGTGATCAGTTGAAAGGCCTTAGAAGCAAACACTAAGGTTTCTCTGATAAAGAAATTCTGCTTCAAAACAGCAGCACCAAGTCTTGTCCAAGATTTTCCAGGCTGGCAGCCCACTTAACAGATTTCAGGCCTACCAACCCCCACAACTGCATCAGCCAATTTCTCTAAATGAATCTCTTAAGATAGGTACACACATATACAGGTATTCTACTGGCCCTGTTTATCTGGAGAATCTTGGAGGATACAGTTGCGTATGCCTTGAGAGTTTATGGTTTTAGCACACAATACTATTGTGATGATGACTAACTGAAAGAACATCTTTCTAGGTATTTCCAAAAATCCACCAAGGACAACGAAGTACCAGCATTCAATAACCTGATATGTTCCAGAATACAGTATATACTAGATAGTCACTAAGTTAGACTATACACTTTGGGGACAGCACTTTATTTTATAGTTGGTTTACTAGCAACATAATATAACCAATATCTTCATTGAAAAGTTGAATTTAAATTCTAAACTTTCCCCCTCTAAACAAAACTATATGCCCTAAGGATACATTCATTTCCATGGTATTGTTTTTTTTCTTATTCAGATCTGGAATTTTTAGGGCTTTCTCTATATGACGGGTTTAAGTGATACATATTAAAATGTAATGTAGCAACAATTACATAATTTATAAATATCTTCTATATCCAGGGATAGAAGGAAAAAAAATGGTTTATTGATTAATCATTACCTAGCATAGCTTACTAGGGGACAAAAATAAAACCTCTATGAATTTTTTTTAATTTGACTAGCAAATGTTAGCATTTCAAAGATAGAGATGAGAATGGCAATACATGAGTAGCTTTTGTGAATTACTTGATAAAATTATCTTTAATATTCACGGAATGATAATGGAGGGATGTTACCTACCTCATCCTTGATTCATTTAATGTTCCATGGACAGCTCAGGAATAAGACACCCAGCATGGAACGGGTCTGGCCTAAGAAAACCTGTTTCTACTATTATTACAATGGTGACAGTTGGATTCCTGCCCATAAAAAGTGAAGGTGGAAATGAGCATTCCTGGGTGCCTAAGAGTACTCTGTTTCTATAACACAGACCATTAGATTTGGCCTCTGTCCAGATCCCTTGACTAGTTAAATTAGATTAAATCTAATGCACAGAATTTAACAAGAAGTATTGTTATCAATTGTGCTGAGAGCAGCACCAATGGTTGTTGAATAAACGTCATATTTTCCAGAAAAACATAGAAAGCAAAATTAAACGAGTACCCAGACCAATGCATGCTGCTTACGGAACACAGGGCCACTTCCCCTGGAAGGCTCCACTTGCCAGGAGGCTGATAAAGATGACCCTCCTCCACCACACCTGCGGAAAACGCTGCAGTGGGCTCAGTAGTTACGCAAAGTAGAATAGAAAGTATTGCTGCAAATATTTTAGATTTAAATGACTTAGATAGTTTCTAGAATGCTTTACTTGGTGACTAAAAAAAAAAAAAGACTCTAAAGTGCTCTGCTTACTCCAACAGTTAACTTATGGATTGGAAAGGAAGCACCAGTTTATAGAGGCTGCCCTAGGCACAATTGTGATACAAGAAAACTTTTATGTTATAGCTCTTTTCTATCCCAAACCCAAACCCAGCACATACCCTCTCTACATGCATTCACACCATCAGTTCTACTTTGATTTTTGGAAAGAGATTAGTTAGTCCTCTATTCAAAGCCAGTCAAAACAATAGGGGTAAACATAACAGCCACTTGGGTTTCATTTTGGGGGAACTTTTTGTTCAGTTAGCAGTGTGGAACTTGGAAACAACTATTTATGTGTCTTTAATTTTTCTATATTGGTTAGGATAGCAGTTGATTATTTTATTTTTCAGAGGCTAACATAACAGAGGCTTAAACCAGACAGAAATTTGTTTCTTTCTCTTATAAGTTTCCGAACTTGAAAGTCAAGAGGTGATTTCAACTCTCTGTCCTTATTTCTCTGTCATTCTCAGCCTGTCTGGTCTGAGAGAGTCCATTTCTGTCCCCCCCCCCCATCCAGACCCCTGCTGGGCAGAATATGCAGGTTGGACACCTCAGGTCTATCCACATTCCATTCCCTCCACACAAACCACATAGGCCATGTTGACACTGGGAAGTACGGTATTTAGAGAAGAAACCTGGGACCAGCTAAAGTGCGTATGACAGGATGACCTCTGACCCTCTGGCCAAGTTGCTCTTGCCTCTTGTAACTTCTGCCTTTTTTCCTTTGGAAAGAAGATTCCCTTTGAGATCATTTCTGCAGAGCTCGAGATCATTAAGAAATTCAAAGCATTTATTAACGTTTTTCATTATTATTTTTTGTTATTGCTAAGTCTAAGTTAGGTATGTCTACTCTGCTTATTTGCAAAGTTTTCATGAAAGTTTGAAATTTTCTGTCCATCCCTGAGTGACAGATAAATGACTCCAACTCCATTGACCTTGGTGATTTGTGTGAGCTTTAAATGCCTAAGCTGACCAGACAATTGTGTTAATTCTTCAAGTGATTTTGTTTTTTATGTTAAAATGGTCGTAGGCCAGTTAACCTACTCAGCTTTTAGTTTTTTTTTACATTTGAGTATTTATTTTTTAAATTTTGCAAATTTGATAATACACCATTTTAAGATGTCTTTCAACCATTGATACTTCACTTAGAGAAAAATAAAAGATTCTGGAAATTCATGAATACATTGCCAGACAAGCACCGCAGACACAGAGACTTAGAGAGAGATTAAAAGAGACAGGGAGCTTTCCAAAAAGCTGAAGAATGTTCTATTTTGCAAAACTTACTTCCTCTCATAAACCTAGAAAATGGATAAATACTTTTAATTATGTGAAAAGTTGTTAAATGTTCCCATGTACATAGAAAAAAAGTCAACAGAAGGTGTGTAAATGGGTACAAGCATTCATATTCCCATACATTCAATTTTTGTTTTTTTTTCCTAATGTTTTATCGATAATGGTTTGGGCTTTTCAGTGCCTATATTTTACTGTTTCAGAAATTCAGCCAAGGTCACCTGTATCAAACTTTCGGCTCATTTCTCCCTCTGACTCTGCCTCTCGAATCTCCCAGTACCAGGCCCCCTTACCTGTGCTCATTTATTTTGTCAGCTCAGGACACTGACTGCTATGAGCCTGTGTTGCCGACCACTGGCCAGGAGGGAGCAGGAGGCCAGATCCGTTTCCCTCACTAGTTATTCAGCGTCTGGCTGAACAGGTGGTGTGAACCTGCAGGAAGAATCAGGACCTCCAGGTCTCCCCAGGTACAAGATTGTTAAACCAGGAAAGCATCTCTGATGGTGAGATTTTCAAGGTCTGGTGACATAAATTTTGTTGCCACTTTGAAAACCTTTTCTCTGCATCCACGTGTCTAGGCAGCACGCTGGGGGGCTATTTCTATTCTCCTCTTCAACGGTTCCACGTAGAAATTGTGGCCTTCAGGCATGAGGTTAAAGGAAATAAATTGGAACTGCCCCATGCAAAGTGCACTGGACAAAGTGTGTAATTTATAAGAGAAGGAACCGGAGAGATGCACAGAACCAGGTAATCATCGCTTCAAACCCTCAGGGGACACTGTTTTCATTACATGCATATTAATATTTGTGAAGCAGATTGACATGAACGGGGGGGGGGTGGGCAGGCAAAAACAAGTACAGGGTGCCCATAAGGTTTGTGTGCAATTTACCATGTTAAATTATTTTAAATTGCACGTGAACTTTATGTCCACCCTGTATAACAGCTAATGGAGAATCGGGTACAACACAGAAAGCGTCAGGCCGCAAGTCAGGTGACTACCCTGCGCCGTTCATCACTTCCTTGCTGAATCATTTACTTAAATGATCTGAGTCTCATTACCTTTTCCTATTCAATGAGGATAATGGCCGCTGACGTTTTTTCTCAGGAATCATGTAATAAGATGCAATGTGTTTAAGTATTTTGAAACATGTATAAATTATTTTGAGTATGGAAGTGAAAAATTTTATTATGCTGCAAGGAAAACTCAGTGAGATGATAGAAGATGTTTTATTTATTCTAGGATTTATAATCCCTCAACCTTCAACAGCAAAACTGAGGCTCAAATTTTTAATTACTTCCAACTTAGCTAAAAATATGAAGTGGAAGATGTGTGTGATCTGCTTTCGGAGGTATGAATATGCTGCCCTCGAATACGAAGTCTCGTAAAGTTGAAGACAATTAAAAACAAGCCGATGCAGGAAACTCTCTGTCATCCCTCTGCATGGGTCGTTATGAGTTTTGAGATATGTATATATAAAAAGAAATGTCAAATCCACTCAGAAAAAAACCAAAGTCCTCCCTGTAACACGGATAAGGTGAGCAAGGTGAAACTTGCACTGGAGAATCAGAAAAGTCTCTGTCAACCATGTTTCTTGGAAGTGAAGTAATGGATCATAACACAGACTGTCTCAGAACTTTTGTAGTGACCCACAAATATGTCTGAAAGCAGAACATAAATTTGCAAAGACAAAAAGTATCCTGCCTCCTCTTTTTGGTGGGGAGGACAAGGTTTAACCACTGGAAACTTTGGGCTCTCTTCAGCCTGGAGGTGACCCCAGGGGGACCACGTGAACAAGTGTCCCTAACTGGCCTGTCCCGCTTCTCTTCCCGCCAAATTGCTGCCTGTGGAGAGCTGAAGCTTTTTCCTTTGTCTTGTCACTTCTTCAAAATCCACTGTTTTTCTTGTTGTTTAAGAGGCCATATTTTCAGGAGCTGAAAGCCATCTCTTGGAGACCTACTCTTTCCCTTGGTGTCTCCCATGCATGTGTGAAATATGTATGTTAATACATTTCCATTGTTTCTCTGTTGGTAACCTGTCTCTTGTTGCTGGGGTCCATTCCAGCTAAGGACGTATAGGGGTTACTATTTTTCACCAACACAGTAACGTAAAATTCCAATTGTTCATCATTCCTGAAAAGTGTTTTGTGGATATCTATTATCTCCTTTTAAATGGGAATAATATCCCCCAAACAAGCACCTGCCAGGATTGTAAACTTTCCACTACTCCCCGTGATGAAGTGACAAAACCAAAACGTCTCCGGCTCCTGCATTCACGTGTGTGCGTGTTCAGGGCCCTGCCCCACGGCCGCTGCTTTCCTCTGCCTGGCACTCTACAAGTCCTGTTTGTTGAATCACAAACTCTTAATTCTCCATAAAGTTCTGAGGCTTGTCACCCAAGTCCTCCAGTCACTGTCGCACCTCCCCAGCACTGCAGCCGGGTCCACCTGCGTCCCCTCCGCCCAGCCACGGGCCTGAGGGTGACCCAAAACATGAGAGAGAAGATCCCGGGTTCCCTGTCTCCAGGAGGCCATGTAAATGTCACATTTTATCTGGACCTCGTGAGGCCTTTCAGAGATAATGTTACTTCAGAAACATTTTACCCTGTATTTTCAAGTGTCCTCTCTATGAAGAATTCTGAAAATAACCAGCGGACAAATCCGGCCTGTGGACACATTTTGTGTGGGTGTTAAATTTTCATCCTAGCTGGATGTTCATCTACAGTTAATGGGGTGGATCCCTCCTTGTCTCAGACACGTCACCCCTCTGTTTATTTTACCTCCCAGGCCTGAGGCATTTGAGTTAGTGACCTTCTCTGTTCACCCTGAAAACATTCTCATTTATGTGGAAACAAGTTTCCAACCTAAAACAGTTTTCCATCTTCTAAGAGAAAGGTCAAATTGCCAAGGGAATTTTATTTATTCATTCCACCACAGGGCACTTTGTTTCAGCTAGATGCTATGTAGAAGTCAAATATGAAGAATTTATAACTGCTGTGCAGTTTGTGTTGACTTGGGCACAAGGGCGGACTGGCGATTGCCAGGCTCACAGGCTCTTCCACTGCAAAATAGGCTACTCCTTGAAGCTCAGAGCTCCACAGAGACGTTGGGTGACCACTGAGCCAGGTGATTACTGTGGTCCCTGTGACCAAAGTGACCCAAGTACCTGGTCTGGGCAGAAGTGTGACACAGACAAGAAATCGAGACCCGCTGCTTTCCTTACGTCATCGTGCTGTCCACATAAAAATACACCATCTATTATGTCCATACAAGAGATAAGTCACTGGACTGTCAAAAATAATTACAATATAGGACCGATACCGACTAAGTGTGTAAGTACTGGTGCAATTTGGTTAAACAGGATTTAGTTAGTGAGTATGGTTATTTTCCGAGACTCCAGAAGTAGCGACCTTGATATTTGGACTAATTGAATGTTTAGCTATTGAGGGAACAAAAATTGATCATACTATTTCAAAAATATTACTACATTTTTCTATTCCAAGAATGATAGTTTTATCAGCATGCTTTTAATACCCAGCTCCTATTTTAAGCAATAATGACGCATCGGGATAGAAATTTATCTTTTCTGTTTTATTGAAAGAACTACTGTTATGAATGTAAAGTGGAAAATGCATTAGGGAAATGTAATAATATGAACAGCTCTCATTGAAAAGTGAGGGACTTAAATCAGCTTAATTCAGAAGCTATTCTAACCTAATAATAGGAAGCATGCCTCTGTGACATTGGTTGTTATGCTTTCATCTTTGGAAGGAATCTATCCTGGGATTTTAGAGACAGAAGATATTTAGAGGATACTTATTCTATCTCTTCAATTTAGAGGTATTGAAACTGAGGTCAGGGAGAACTCATGACTTAATTATGGTAACAAAGCTATTTGCAGTAAGGACTAGCACTCACTTTATCTTTGGGCAATCCTACCCTCCCCCACTAATCCAAAGAAATTAAAATCCACTAAAATATTCTCTAGATAAACATTTCTTGTATTAAAACTGTTTTTAAACATTGTTTGCTTATGAAGTCTGGGGGATTGTTTTAATTACCCCATCCCATCTCCCTTTTTTCCCCTGGCAAACTAAGTTATTCTATTGAAGCTATTATATATTTCAGCTGTGTGATATAAAGCTATATTTTAACTCATTATACATGTCTTACTTTGAAAAATATTTCTTTCTTTTTTTTTTTTTTTGCATTTTTTTTGGCCGGTGCTAGGTTTGAACCTGCCTCCTCCGACATATGAGGCCAGTGCCCTACTCCTTTGAGCCACAGGTGCTGCCCTAAAAAAAGATTTCTTTTACAGTGAAAATCAGAATGAATAAAATTAAGATTTTATTTAGGATACAAAATCAAAAAAATAATATGTTTGTAATTTATGGTATAACCTCTAGTCTTTTTTTTTTTTGGTAAATATTGTTATTTTAGTGTTTGTGAAAATAAATAAAACCTTGACCCAAAGCATGCACACACACACACACACAAAAGTCAGGGACTGACATTAATTGGAAAAAAATTCAAACATTCTATAATTTTGATTTTAAAGAAAGACAAAACTTAAAACAAAAACACCCCCCAAGTTATCGTTCATAAAGCGGCCTAGGGGAATAATTGAGTCATATTTCAGGGAAATACATCTTAAAATTTATTATGCACAGGAATCAACACAAACTCTGTGAACACGCAGATTGCCATTCAGTAGCTCCCTGGTGGGATCTGCACACACTTACTAGCAGCGCTATAAATTATCAATCAGCCCCCAGGAATTTTAAGATTTTGGCCACAGCAGAGAGGTCTCAGACGCCCCACCGGATGGCTGAAGTATAACAGAATGCCATTGGCAAAACCCTCTTCCTTCACCATCAAAATACGTCTCCGGCTAGCAAGCCGTCTAGTCCAGCACTCACAGGCAGAGACGGCATGGTTCACAGCAGGGGACACGTACGTTCGGCTCAATCTCAGAAGAAATAGTTATAGTATTTTGAGATATTACTAAAAGGCAGTGAGAAAAACTGTTCAAAATGTGAAGAATAACTTCACATGGCTGCAATGAAAATAAATCACTCTTATAAATGAATTTATTAGTCATTAAGACACTTAAACATTATCTGAATTTGTGATTCCATGAATTATCTAACCAACTAACAGATGATAGAACACTGAAACCAAGCATAACCTTCACGACCATTTTAATCCAGCTTTTACTTTGAGGAAAGGGACATACAGGCTCTAAGAATTCTCCAAGTTATATCCTCAGATTTAAAATAAGACTCAATATCTTTAAAACCTAGGCAAACTCTTTCTCCCTCTGTAACTCAAACATTTATTGAAAGGATAAGATGCCTCTAACAATTTTAGCACAGTGTTAGGAGCAGTGAGATGTAGGAAAAGAACTTGCCACTGTCCCCACTAGGAAGACAATGTGAAAGCTCAACATTCGAAAGGAAATACTGGCCTTGGTGGAAAGGAGACACAGGCGTGAATCTAAACCTCTCACTTAGCAGCTGTAACGGGAAAAATGCTTTAAAATTCCCCATGCTTTAGTTCCCTCAACTATAATCTCAGGGTGGACATTTCTACCCCCAAGGGTGAATGGGGGGCGTTCAGGTAGATACATAAAAAGAAAAGAAAATTTCAGGAGCCTCTAAATTTATTACTCCAAGAGAGAAGTTAAGCTGTGGAAAGCGAGTCAGGTCGTACGTTTGCAGTCCTGCTCTCAAGTTACGGAGAATACACTTTTCATTGTTCATATTCTGTCAGTGACTGACAAAGAGGAGGGACCAGCCACCTCCTTCTCATCAGTGATCTCTGTGACAGATTAGCTGGGACTTGTTTGTCCTGTACCTTCCTCAGACCAGATGGCACCAGAGACCCCATGTGTGTTGGCGCGAAAAAGCACGGCAAAGGGGAGCAAACCAGAGTGGAGTCGGTGGGGACTAAGAAAAATACAGCATAAGAGAAGAGAAGGATACAAAGTCAGCACATTGTGCCCCATGATTGCACCAATGTACACAATTATGATTTAATAAAAATTGAAAAAAAAAAGGGAAGGGTCCTCGGTGGGTAAGAGTGCTGGGGAGAGCCGCAAGGCAAAGACGCGTGCTCATCCAACAATGAGAACTTCACACAGCCCAGGGGACCAGGTCATGACTGTCACCATGACCATATGTGAACTTCAGGACATGTTACTCTAGGAAAAAAATATTATTTACCTGCAGGTATATTGGGTATCTTCAAATATCTTAAAATGTAACATTTAATAATACCAAAAGGTGAAATATCTCATGTGACATTAGAACTCCTCACTTCTTAAAGGAACCTCCCTATTGTCAATTGTGACAGAATAGGTCTCTATTCTGAAGTTTCTGAGACTGTGACACAGGTTATGCAATTTTTACTACTCATTAAATTTTTACTAAGCTAAGTGCATCCATTTAATTATGCAGTAAAAAACTGCACAATCTTACACATCAGTGCTCCCAAGAATTAGAGTTCCCTCGTCACATTTGGAAAATTAATTGGAGACTCATTTGAGAAAATGTTACCACTAGCTAGCCTTAACAAGTAAGATCTACTCAACCATTTAAACATGACCTACCATATTTGAGCTTATAAGATCAAATTAATCTCTATATTTGGTAAAAATATATTAGCATTTCTTAAATAATAGGATCCTGGATTTTCATAATTTGTTTTCTTTTCTTCTTCTTCTTCTTCCTTTTTTTTCCTACCAAGACCCAATAGTAGGCCAAGAGCTTCATCTCAAAAGGAGATAAGTTATCTTCAGGGAATGACTGAACTATGCTCCAAAACCCAAATACCTGTGCTGGGATTCACCTTTAGATGCTTGCCAAAGGCAGGTTTGGAGTTTCTAATTGGCTCACTCCAGGTTATTTTTTGGTTCATGCTTCAATCTTTTAATTAAACAAGGTATTAAAACCCTTCCTAATTCCCCAAGTGCATCTCTGCTTACTGAGCTCGTATCAACAAACTCAGCCAGATCCAACCTTATGTCCCCACACTCTTACCCCATGTCCTCACTCTAGCATCCATCCCATAGATAGTCCTGGAGTTCTGCTTGTGTAAAGGAGGAAATCCTGGTAGCCCTTTTGGGGTGCATTGTACCTCCCCCTAGGTTATAGCTGTACCTTGTCCTTGGGGGCATGCTGTGACTTGACTCCAGTTATAGGTCTGGAAGCAAAGCGAGGAGGTGAGGGTTGGTTCTGAGGCAAAGCAATGCCTTGCATGGAAACTGCCTCTGGGGAGGCCATTACAGGTATTTCAGGCAGTGGAAAGTTAACCACCCCTCCCCCTGAACCGGGGGGGGGGAGGGGCGAGGTGGAGACGCACTGCCACTGTGGATGAGGAGGCTGCTTCCACCGGGAATGAATAAGCCTCCTCTCTGGCAGAAGGGAATCCTCAGCAGGGAGGACCTTTCTGGCTCTTTGTTAGGGGCTTCCCACGGTCTTTCCCTCCCAACTTCTAGAATCTACTACTTACCAGCCAATGCCCTCCCTCGAGAGGCTGGAGGTTCGATTTGCGCCGTAATTCAGGCAATCACACAGTGATACTTGGTGTGATTTTTAGCAATCTCAGCCCTAGGCTCTAGGCGATAAGGGTCTCCTTCACAGCACCCAGAAACTCTCAGTACCCGCGCATGAGCTGAGGATTTAAATTTCTGAGCTCATCCTTGTCTTTCCCTACCGTACAGGACACCAGGAGCGGAGTTTATTAGTTTGCCAAAGATGCTCAAAACTATAGACACAGCACTCAGATCCTTCCTTCACATAAGTGATTCTTTAGGAATACCCAATGTTAATATTTTGTGTGTCTCTCCATTGCCAGATTATGCAATGGACTATTAGTGCTTTTTTACTATCAGCATCTTTCAATTTTATCAGAAGCAAACACCACTTCCAAAAATTCATCCTCCAAATTTGATTTCTGTGGAATGAATCGTGGCACTGAAATCTATATTAGACAGATTGTCTACCATGGTAAATACCATTGACTGGGTGAATTAAAGAGCAGAAATTTATTTCTCTGAATCCCGGAAGCTGGAAATCCAAGATCAGCGGCCAGCAGCTTTTGATTTCTTGTTGGGGGATCCTTTCTTGGAGTGCAAAGAGGGGCCTTCTCCCTGTGGCCTCACATGGCAAATAAGATAGCAGGGGTTTCTCTTCCTCTTCAGGAAGACCTGGGTGCTACGCTTATGATATCATTTCACTTCAACACCTTCTAAAGACCCTCTCACCAAATAAGGTCACATGGAGGTTAAGGCCTTCAACATGAATTTTGAAAGAACACACTTCAGGCCATAGAATTCTTCCTTTGGTCCCACAAAATTCATGTTCTTACGACATGCAAAATATATTCATCTCATCTAATAGCTGCGATAGACTTATTTCAGCATCAATTGTAAACTCCAAAGGCCAAAGTCTTATCTAAAAATATTATCTAAGTTAGAAATGGAAAAGACTCAAGGCATAAGTCATCATGAAGCACAATTCCTCTCCAGCTGTGAACCTGCGACTCCAGACAAGTCATCTGCTTCCAAGACACACTGCTGAGACAGGCATAGGGCAGACCCATGATTTTCCACCAGTGTACCGCGGCCAAGTGGTGTGCCAGGACAGGATCCTAGTTGAGCCTCTAAAATCTTTAAAGATGATTAATTTAATCATTTTCAAAAAAAAGTTCAAAACACAGCAAGTATGCTCTTTTTTTCACTCTTTTTTTCTTTTTTTGATCAACATAATTTAAGTGTGCTGCGGAAGTTTAACTGTAAGTTCAAGTCTGCCATGAGATAGAAAAGGGTTAAGCACACTGAGATAGACAATCTTCTTTCAAAGGAAACAGAGGAGAAGAAGAAAGGGCTGAGAGTTCCAACACAAATAAAGTTTCATTATCGTATCTGACGCCTTGAGAAGAATCTTCACTGACTCCATGTCCTGCCAAAGAGGGTGCAAGGTCCCCCCTGTTTGTTTGGAGGGTTTGCCCCACCCCCATACCTCTCTGTGGAAGGCTCTGCCTTCCAAAACCAAGGAAGAAAGAAACATGCAGGGACTCTGTGGCTGGTCCTGTAGAACCCAGGGAGCTGGCAGCCTTTCCGACTGCTTTCTCTCTCTGGTGTAGGTCAGGCTGGCTGTGTCTTTCCAGCCTGATCCATTTGCTGTTTCCAGCTTCTGAGATGGTTGAGTGAGCCTGTGGGTTACCCCAGTTGTCTCTTTGACAAAAGGTTATTCAGTCATATCCTTAGTGTTCTCTTTAGAACAAACTTTCTCCATTTCCATATTATAGATACACGAGAATTTTCTAAGTCTCCAAGTTCTGGATGCTTTTTGTTTAACAAATCTTTTAATAAGCTTTTAAAATATTTTATGCTATTTTTAAATGGAATGCGAGGATAATTGTCTTTAGCACTCATAATTTGTGGTTGTAAGAGTTCTTAATCAACAGTCATAATTAAGAAGACTCCACGAAGAAATCAAGGTATTGAAATAAACAATAAAAACTCAATAAATTATTAAAAGAACTTTTCAAAATAACTGAATTTCAATTTGCTATGTCCATTCTTCTAATCTCATAATCTAAGTATGATTAAAACAAAAGGAATTATTCACTTATCTCTGCAAGATTTTTAAAAATCTATAATTTTATAAAACCCTTTCACAAATGCTTTAGATCAAATATGGCAAAATATTTTCTAGTATTTAACTAGAAAATTCCAAAGGGAATATATAAAATACACAGACTGTATACTATAAGGTTGGCAATAAAGTTTGTGAACTTGCCACTGTGCACTTATGTTGGCAGCACTGTGCAAGCACCTCAGTAAGTTTCATAACCTCAGTGTATAAGCAACTCACAGTTGGGTTCATGTCAATCCATGGCCATAAATCTTAAATTTATTGTTAAACTTGGTGAAAGTGGAAAAAAAATTGGGGTAAAATACCATGAAGAATATGGAAGTGTACAAATTAATTAAAGGTTTCTGTGATGGGAGAGAAAGTATCACTGATGAAGGGATGTCAGAACAGCCAATCATGAGCAGAATGGACAAAAACCTTGGAAAAATTAGTCAAGTATTGCATCAGAATACTCAGCTGACTGTGATAAGCATAGCAGACCAAGTAAACATTGATAGACAAAGAGTTAACAAAATCTTAACTGAAAAATCTTAGCTAACAACTCATGACTCTTGCATCACAACAGTGCACCAGCTCACACAGCACCGTCCATGAGGGAGTTTTTTTAGCCAGTAAACAAATAACTGTATTAGAACACTTTCTCTGTTCACCTTTTCTGACCTCAAATAACTTTTTTCTTTATCAGACGATAAAGAAAATACTGAAAGGACAACAATTTGACAACATTCAGAACATCAAGAATAATTTAAACACAGTTCTGATGGCCATTATAGAAAACAATGTCCAAAATTGCTTTGGTGCACAGCTTCCCAGGTGAAATACTTTTAAGGTGACAATAGTGACATTCAGCCGTGTGGTATGCAGCACTTTTTCTAGGATGACTTCACTAACTTAATTTTCTAACCCTGAATATATTCAAATTCCAGTTTATGTATATATGTATAATATAGAGAGCTAAAGGTATATTAATAAATATCAAATATAAAGGTAAATTTATCTAACCATTTTACCCCACAGTTTGTTTTGTTTTGCCTTAGAGGTCTTTTAAATAATTGTTCACCATGTCGTTTTTTTTTTTTTTTTATTGTTGGGGATTCATTGAGGGTACAAGAAACTATGTTACACTGGTTGCATTTGTTGGGTAAAGTCCTTCTTACAATCGTGTTTTGCCTCCGAAAGGTGTGGCACACACCAAGCCCCCAAGACCCCACCCCCTCGATCCTTCTCTCTCTCTGCTCTTCCTTTCCTCACCCCTCCCTCATTCTTGCTTTCTCTGCTTTCCCCTTCCCTCACCCCCACCGTGACAATAATTGTCATTAATTGTCCTCATATCAAAGTTGAGTACATGGGATTAATGCTTCTCCATTCTTGAGATGCTTTACTAAGAATAATGTGTTCCACTTCCATCCAGGTTAATACAAAGGCTGTAAAGTTTCCATTTTTTTAATGGCTGAATAGTATTTTAATAGTAAAATTTTCCATTTTTTAATGGCTGAATAGTAATCCATTCCTGGATTGGTGGAGTGGTGGGCATTTTCCACCATTTAAATGTGGAAAATGGTTTCCACATTTTGGCGATTGTAAATTGAGCTGCAATAAACAGTCTAGTGCAAGTGTCCTTATGATAAAAGGATTTTTTTCCTTCTGGGTAGATGCCTAGTAATGGGATTGCAGGATCAAATGGGATGTCTTGCTTGAGTTCTTTGAGAGTTCTCCATACGTCCTTCCAAAAAGGTCGTGTCAGTTTGCAGTCCCACCAGCAATGTAAAAGTGTTCCCTTCCCTCCACATTCACGCCAGCATCTGCAGTTTTGAGATTCTTGGTATGGGCCATTCTCACTGGAGTTAGATGGTATCTCAGGGTGGTTTTGATTTGCGTTTCTCTAATAATTAGGGATGATGAGTATTTTTTCATATGTTTATTAGCCATTCTT
Source organism: Arctocebus calabarensis (assembly GCA_963573935.1). NCBI lineage: Eukaryota > Metazoa > Chordata > Mammalia > Primates > Lorisidae > Arctocebus > Arctocebus calabarensis. Next base: position 52,743 of record CAUYON010036117.1, read on the forward strand.
CTGTCTTCTTTAGAGAAGGTTCTATTCATGTCTCTTGCCCATTGATATATGGGATTGTTGGCTTTCTTCATGTGGATTAATTTGAATTCTCTATAGATCCTGGATATCAAACCTTTGTCCGATTCAAAATATGCAAATATCCTTTCCCATTGGGTAGGATGTCTATTTGCTTTGGTTGTTGTCTCCTTAGCTGTACAGAAGCTTCTGAGTTTAATTAAGTCCCATTTGTTTATTTTTATTGTTGTTGCAATTGCCACAGCAGTCTTCTTCA
>CAUYON010036121.1:0-31920 GCA_963573935.1 Arctocebus calabarensis
TTATATAGTGATCAAGAAAATGCCATGAAGGCTATCTCTAACAGTACGATCAAAACATTTCTGAATGTATATGAATCGTGCCCTATGATTGCACCAATGTACAGAATTATGATTCAATAAAATTATAAAAAAAAAAAAAAATCACAGGGTTTCTCAGACTCTGCTGCATCCAGCGTCCTATGTGTGATTTAGTTCAACCAGCTGGGGACGTCAGTGCCAGACACAGACCAGAGCTGGCTGGGAGGGGCGTGCGGGGCAAGGAGGGCGTGGTGACCTGGTGCAGGCCCATAGGCAGCCACGTCCCCCGCCCCTGCAGAGCAGCGCACCTCTACGCTCCCTAGTATTTGTCAGACACCAACAATGTTACATCAAGTCTCTTTCCCCTTTAACTGGAAAAGCTTCTCTGTCTTTGCAACTGAGCCTTGCTGATGCACTTGCCACCCTGGCAGGACCACCTCCTTGCTCACCTTCTAGCCGGGCCCCACTGCAGTGATTTCCTTATGGAACGAGCACCTTATGAGCACCCACTGTGTGCCAGGCGCAAGGCTCCATGGACAGAAACCTCCAGTCTTGCCCACTCGAAGCTCACTGGCCCCATGGCAGACAGAGGTTTGCAGTCTCAGCCCCTCTCTACCGGAGGAAGTATAGGGAATGAGTGAAGCGTGTGTGGCTTCTGCAGACAGGCCTCGTGCTCTCGTCACCCCGGATACCCTGTAGAATGTAGACTTATGGGTACTTCAGTTTTCTCACTTGCAATATAGAGGGCAAGGGTTCCTAAGTATGGTAGAAACTAAGCTGATCAGCCCAGGGACCGTAACTGCTCGATATACAGAGGGGCCGACCTAAGGAACGAGGCCCAATGTGCTGACACGCACACGCGGTGCATGTCCGCTCTATGAAAATTAGGTCAAGTTGAGGAGGTGGTCAGTATAAGGGGCATTCAGTGTAGGGAGGGAGTCAGATTTGGGGGGTCGGCATGGCAGGGGAGGGGCTTGGCGCAGGGAGGGAGTAGGGGTTCTACTACAGAAGGTTATTTCCAAACAGATGAGTCTACCAAGCCCTTGTGTTGTACAGCACATAGTAAATACTCATAAAGGGTCACTGTTAATTAAGCTTATTGAGGGCACTTAAAACCCTCACAGGGCAGGCCATCACCAGCAGGAGGTGTCCAAGTTCCTTCAGGGTCGCTAAGGCGGCCCAGCTGAGTCCACTGTGCCCTCAGCCTCGGCACTCAGTCCCCATCCCCCACTGTCCCTGGCTCTGCATCAGTGGATCACTCCTCCGGGAACCTCTCAGTTCTGCCTTCTCATCCGCCTGCTCCCTCCTGGGAAGCCTTCCTGGCCTGCTGCCCTGTCACCTCAAAACTGCACACAAGGGATGGCTGCAACGTGCTGAAAGACCAAAGCCCAGGACCCCACGCTGTCTGCATGGTAAGGGCTGCGGCCCAGGCCCCCCACATGTGCCTACCCGACTTCCCCAGGCTCCCTCTCCCCCCAGGGCCGCTTTAACCAGAGCAAGCTAGCTGGCACAAGAAAGGTCTGCCCTGGGGACAGTTCTGGCACCCTGGTAGGCAAATTCCCAAGGTCCCCCCCAGCACTCCCTGCCAGCCAGGGCAGCCCCAGAATTGTTGTCACCTGCTTACCCAGGAGAACTGCTCTGTAGGACACTGCACAGGTGACACCTATTTGGACACCATCCCTATCAACTGCTTTCCGGGTAGGGCTCTATCACGACACTGAAACTGTCTGTTCACCATTCCCCAGACAGCAGACTGCAGGTGGAGCCTGGGTGAAGGGTGTTTAACTTCTCTTTACACGCCCAGCCCCCGCCGGCCCAGCAGATCAGCGGCACTGCTCCAAACATTGAAATCAGCTGCAGTTCAGGAACTGAGTGCTGCCTGGAGAGATTCCAGAGGCAGATTGGAAAATGAGGCACTCAGCTCAGGAGGTCACCTGGAGCCGGCCACTCTGGCTTCTCCGCCAGCCTTGGAAGCCATATCCAGCCAATGGAGGATTCAGCAGGTGCCACCCACACAGCCAGACTGTGGCCCCCAAAGACCTGGCCCACATCATTCATCCTAAACAGAAATAAAAGCAATCACCTGGCACTGAGCATTGGCATCCCATCCAATTTAAGTACTACTGTCTCCGGGCCTGCTGGCACACTGCATTGTAATAGCTCAGCCTGCTATTTTAGGTATAGACGGAGATATCTACTTTCCAATTAGCCTCCAGCGCTTATTATCGAGTCATCAAATCTTTCCCTGCCAAAACTCATATACCTAAATGCTGAAATATTTCCTGTTTTATTATCTCCCGGAAACAGCCGATTTCCCCCAGAGTCGGCATTCAGCCCATGATGTGCCCCAAGGCCCAGAGGATCAGCTGCACCAGGTGGCTTGTCACCTGCTGAAGCTACATTCCCGGCCAGGTCTGATGACAACAGTCCTCTTCCCTGTGGGCAATCTGTGGTTGTCAGGAGAATTGGGGGGGAGTGTGTTAAGGACAAACTATTTGCGGCTCACCTGGGCTCTGCAGCAGCCGAGCAGAGGGGAAATGTTTTGGGACCAGGTAGAGCAGAGCTCCAGTCCCAGTGCTGTCATTTGCCATCTGTCGGGACCTCAGGCAAGTTACTTCACCTCTCTGAATTGTTCCCTCTTCTGCAGAATCCGGGCTAATCATTCCCAACTCACAGAGCCTTTGGTGTGTGCGTTGAAGGAGATCATAATATACATTTAAAGTGCCTGGCACTTGCCGGGGCTTCCCCAAGTTCTACTTTCCTCCCTCCTTTCTCTCAACTGGAGCAGTGTTAATTAGCGGTTTGCATTTTGTGAACCACTGAGAAGGCTACAACTGGAAGGAACTCGCTTGAGGGTTTCTGGAAGGAACTGCTCAGTTCCCAGGTGGGGAAGACAGTGCTAGAGACCCCTCTTCAGCTGAGGTCCCCAGTGAGCCCTCAGCTCTGGTACTTACAGTCTGTGCACTGCACAATTAAAGAAGCACGTTAACACAAACAAGTGAATGGCACACGTGGAATTTTGAACCCTGGATCCCTGGACATCACCATGACAAGGACAAACCTTGTCCTTTTAGGTGAAGCCAGCAAGAGGCACAGACATGTCACACCTGGCTGCTGTTGTATTTATGGACCTGAGAGCTGAATGGAACTCTGGCCTCAAAAGAAAGTGGGGACTCAGTGGCTTCTAACAGCTCCCCAGTTTGGACAAGGGGACAAATTATAATGGCTTACGTGGTAGACAGTTGTGAAAAAACTACCATGAGGTGCTACAGAAAACTGTCACAGGAGTGGCCCCAATTTACTCACCCGTTCCAGCAGTCACGTTTATGGGTGTCCCCTACCATGCTGGTTCTGGACCTGGACATGTGACACGCTTGGGATCACAGGACACTCCATAAATGGATGGAAGTGGGGACTTGATGAGCACTTGCACCTCTGACTCTTGACTGGCAAATCAAGCCCAGCCAGCCTTCCGGAGAACAAGAGCTCGTGTAGAAAAAGGCTCTGACCACCCAGGTGTTCCAGCTGAAGCTCTGATGCACCCAGCCCCCTCAGCTGGCCTCCCGCTCATCACAGACACGTGGGCCAGCCCAGCTGAGCTCTGCACCACACCCAACCCTAAACGCCAACCTGCAAAATGATGAGCTGAATGGCTATTTTAATTCACTGAGTTTTAAAATGGTTTGTTGCCTAACAAAAGCTAACTTATACAGGGGCCATCCTAGGCTTTTCAGGGAAACCCTGAGGTTAATGAAAGAAGGAAAGAAACTGTAGGGCCCCTTATTTAATTGGGCAGGGAGACTTGTGCATGAAAAGGAGTAAACACATGATTGAAGCCCAGAGTCAAAGGAGAGCTGAGTACTTGGGGAAGTCTTCATGGGGGGGAACTTTCATTGTCCTTGAAGGACATTTCTTATTCCACCCAGCAAACATGTACCACATGTTTAATGGGGACCAGGTGCTGTGCTAAGCACATGCCTTAGGTGTAGGTATAGCACCTCTCCTGGTGAGGGCAGGACCGTCATCCCCACATACAATGAGGTCAAGTCACTTGTCCAAATTCACACAGAAAGGAGGTAGCAGAGCAGGAATTTGAATCTAAGCCGCCTCACCTTCCAACTCAAAGTCTCCATCACATAATTTTACAAATTCAAGGGTAAGCGATGCAGAAGCCAACATGCGTCTCCTAGCCATTCTGGAGCCCTGCACGTCAGCCCTGAGACGTGTCCAGATAGGGGAAGCCATGTAATTCTAAGGTCAATATTTTATTCTCACTTCATTTCGTCAAAGAGCAAATGCCTGAAGAAACCGTGTTCCTCATTTTTTGCACCAATCTTGGGGGAGGGGAGCTCAACATCTGGTGAGGATGGTATCCAGGGGAGAAAGAGCCTACCCTTCAGCAACGCTTCTGTCATCCACGGGGTCAGATAAGAAAGGGGTGCGCAGTGACAGGGTCGTAGGATGGAAGGACAAGTGCTATGGGGCCTGCCTGTTAGCATTTAGATGAAATAAGAAGGAAACAAGACCAAGCTCTTCCCTTTAGAAATCTCTGTATAGCCAAGAAATCCTTTCGTGTTCCAATCTCAGAACATAAGCAGACTGGCTTTACTTTTGTTCATGTTTTGCGGGAAACACAATTTCCATAATTTGCTGACCCGACTTGAGCAGGGATTTGGAAGGCTGAATCCCAGCCCCGGGGCGGTAGGAAGCCCTAGCACCGTGCTAACTGCTTCCCATGCCTTATGTTGATCCTCTGGACAAGGCTGGGAGGGACTATTACTGTCTTTGTCTTAAAGATGGGAAAATTGAGACTTACTGAGAATAACTAACTTATCTCAAGTCACACAGCCGGTGAGTGACAGAGACAGGATTTAGATCCTGGCAATTTGGCATTCCAGCCACCACTTTGAGCTGCTCTGCGACTGTGTCTCCACCCTGGGAGGACAGTGTTCCTCTCCTCTAGGGCAGTGATTTTCAACCAGAGCTGAAGCTCACTGCTGTGCTGTGACAGGACCTTAGGGGTGCCACACAAAAATTTTAAAGATCATGCATTAAATCATTTTCAAAGGAAGTTCAAAGCACAGTTAACTGTATTCTTTTTTGTACTCTGTTGTAAAATCAACATAATTTAAGTGTGTCATGGAAGGTTAACTATTGGTTCAAGTGTGCTGTGAGATAAAGGAGGTTGGAAAAACCCTCTGCAGGGTGCCCGAGACACTGAATGTACCAGCACCATGACCTCAGGAGTGGTCCCGATTTACTCACCTGTTCCAGCAGTCGTGTCTTTGGGCGTCCCCTACCTTGCTGGTTCTGGGCCTGGTCATGTAAATTCCTCGGGGTCATAGGACACTCCATAAATGTGATGGCAGTGGGGACTTGAAGAGCACTTGCACCTCCAGTTCTGTGGTTAGCAAATCGTGTAGAAAACCCCAGGTGTCCAGATGAAGCTCTGATACACCCAGCCCCCTCAGCTGGCCTCCCGCTGATCACAGACTGCTGGGCCAGCCTTGCTGAGCCCTGCACCACACCCAACCCTGCGAAATGATGAGCCAAATGGTTATTTTAATTCACTGAGTTTTAGAATGGCTCTTTACACAGCTAAAGGTAACTGTGTAACTTCCCAACCTCCAGAACCCTAAGAAATAAATTCCTATTCTTTACAAATGACTAAGTCTTGGGGGCTCCTGTTATCGTAGCACACATCAAACTGAGACACTAGTCCTTTGCTCACCAGTGTCCTCTGCTAGCTGCGAGCATCTCCGGGGCAGATCCCAGGTCATCCTTGACAACCCCCTCCCAGCCCAGCTCCTGCCTAACACAGGCCGTGTTCAGAACCTCTTTGATGATCTGATTGAACATGTCGTCCCTTTTGTAAAGTAATTTTTGTGGGGAGAGCACATTTGCATGATTTTAATACCAAACATCAAAGAAAGGAAGATAGACAGTGGTCTTGCCTCCATCCTCATCAGTTTCCCAAAGAAACTTTTTATTAGTTTCTTTTCCATTTTCCACTGTTTCTCTAGGCAGATATAAACAAATATGAATATAGGGGCCCACTTTTCTGCATTTCTGCTTCTTCCTTTTTTTGACCAAACAACAGATCCTAGCAACTTTACCACGCTGGTAAAAGGAGAGCTTCCTCCTTCCCCGTCCTGCTGGCGTGGTGCGCCGTGGTGTGTGCAGATGGGGCACACGGTTTCTAACTGGGCCTCTCTTTGTAATCGCCAACTACTGCAGATGTATTTCATAGGCAAGGAAGCGAGTCTATACAATAAATTCCAGCAGTGGGTTTCTGCACGAAAGGGTAAATGCATTTGTCATTTTCTAGCTGTTGGGGTGCGGCAAAAAAAGCACCAAATCTGAAGGAGGTTATCCCCTGAGCATTTCAACAGTAATCTTCTCGAAGGAAAGGGAGGTTGAAGACAGTCAGGGCAAATCATCTCGTTGTCGCTGGGATGTGTTGTCCCATCCGCAGTGGATGAGGGCTGGCGCCAGGTGTGAGGAATCCTTGGCTTTGCCCTTTTTACAAACATGGTGCATCTCAACCCAGTGATTTTCTCGGCATTTATGAAAAGGCCATTTCTGCCTGGGGTTTGTACCACTACAAAGCTTTTAATGGACCTAGAGACAAAATGACAAATTTCCCACCCTGGAGGGACTTTCCTGGAAGCATGCAATTCAGCTTCACCACGCAGTGGCAGGGCTTGGAAAACACCGCAGGATCAAGTTGCTGGGCCAGCTGTGGTTTCTTGTCCCCTGGTGGGAAGGGGGGACGACAGAAGCTGCCTCTCTGGACCTCAGCACAAGTGCTGGGATGGGCCATCGACCAGGGTTCCAGGATCCTTCAGGTCCCTGGCACCTGTCTGAACAGGCACCTACACCGGCAGCTCCGACATCCTGCCTGCCACAAAAGCTGGTCTTTGGGGAGCTTGTGTATTTAGCATCATGTTCATGGTCACACGGAAGCCAGAGCTGCCAAGGATGAGAAGAAGAGTCAGTGCCTCCAGCCTGCTACAAACACACTTGTGCATGAGGCAGTGAGGTCCCCTCCAGTCCCAGCTGCTAGATGAGGACATGGGGCGTGGTGGGATAGACTGGCCTATGCCTCAGAATCTGGTAAAGTAGGGTGAGCAGGTGACCCCACCAAAGGCTTCCAAGCAATTCTGGAGCCAGGTGACCCCACCAAGGACTTGCAAGCAATTGTGGGTCCTAGACACTAAGGAAAGTTCTCTGCCCACAGTGACCTCTCTCACCAGCCAGGACATGAAACAGTCCTAAAGAGCAGAGTGGACAAAATTGGAAGGGACAAAGTGAAGACGGTGACACTTCTCGTCTTCAAGGTCCCAAATCCTTCTTTGCCTGTTTCTTTACAACATCCTCACCATCAAGCTGTTTCCCACCTGGACTGTGCCCACGAGCTCCCAGCTGATCGCAAGCACTTTCCTGCTTTTCCATCCTAAACCCAAGACCACAGCGATCTGTCCCCAGTTAAGTCTGAGCAGATGGCTCCTGAACCCAAAGTTCGTAATGGTACCTGTTCCATTCAGAGTGCAATCTGTCCTTCCCGGGGCCGGCTGGCCTCATCCCCAGCCTCACTAAGCTTCCACTCCCACCACACTGGCCTCTCTGCTCCTCCGTCACCCCCAGAGGCCCCCTCTGGGCTCCTGCACTAACCGTGCACTCCCATCACCTCCTAGGGAGTCGTCTTTGCTTCTCCCCGACTCTCTCTCAACCAGCCTCTCAACAGCCACCATGAAGACACTTCCACTAGGCACCTTTAACTGCCCCTGTTCTGTGTCTTTCCACGTCCTTAGCACCCTCTATATTCACTGTAGATTTATTTTTTCTTCATCCCCTCCCACACTGGAAAAATAAGCCCCACCCATAAGGGAAAGGGGGCCCCAAGTATTTGGTGAATAAATGAACACAGGAATGAGAGATGTGTTTCTCGTAAGCAACCTTATCCCCCGGTCATGGACGAAGCCACCTAGAAGTCCCCACACAGAAAATAACCATCACGACCCCAATCCCCACACGTTCAGTGCCATCAGGACTGAGACTGTCTTTGCTGTATTTTAAATGAGAAAGGCCAGAGAGTAAGACGGAGGGAAAGGCCTCTACTGTAGGTTTCATGCCCTGGCTGGTGAGAGAGATCACTGTGAGCAGAGAACTTTCCTTGGTGTCTAGGACCCAGCCCCACCATCGCTGCCAGCCTGAAGGACTGATGGCATGAAGGAGCTCAAGCAGGCTCTGCCATGTGTCACACGGCCAGAGGGCACTACATGAGACACAGCAGCCATGCACCTGTGTCTGGAGCCTGGAGGGGAACTCAGACTTCATCAGCTCGGAGTGACCAAAGCACCTGCTCACCACAGCCCAAGCTGCTGAGCATGGGGCATTGTCCCCTTCCACCAGAGCCATGCTTTCTGGTTGGCTTATATCTGACAACAATGACAGTCACTTGCATATTATTTAACTTCTAGAGTGAACTCATGGTTGATATCTTTTATCATCTTTGCATAGACATGTATACAGAGATATGAATAAATAGTTTATATTTCTACACACACACACATACAAGGTTGGACAATTACGTTTGTGAATGCATCGTAGAAAAAGTGCTTTGACGGGTGGACTAGGTGCTGGTGTCAGTGCACGGCTGCCCAAGGGAAGCACCTCCAAGGTCACCATAGTGGTGTTTGGCAATCAGGTATGTAGCACTTTTTCTAGGATAAGTTCACAAACGTAATTGTCTGACCTTGTATATAAAGTCTATATACACACAAAATGCATCTCTTTAGTCTGCCTTGGACACTGGTCATTGTATGGCTTTTTGGGAAAGTGACAGGCTATAAAGTCATAAGCCTTCTCTCTAGTCCTGGGTATAACTTCTCATCATACTATTGTAGGAGAAAAAAGATAAGTCAGAAGATGACGACGGTGTTAACACCACCATGAAGCTCTAATTCGATGCTGATAAAGCATATATATATATATATATATATATTTTACAGTTTTTGGCCGGGGCTGGGTTTGAACCCACCAACTCCAGCATATGGGGCCAGCGCCCTACACCTTGAGCCACAGGCACCACCTTGGTAAAGCATATTTTAATGAGCATTTCTGGGTCTGGAGGTGGAGTAGGAAGGACCCAGCACTACTGGTCCAAAATCCCCATGGCTTCCTCCCATGGCAGCCACAGGGCCTGGGGAGGTTGTGTGACTCTTTCTTCCACTCCCTTGACTGTGACGCTAGATACGCCCAATGTCTGTCACAGCAGCCATGTCTATACTTCCAGGCGACAGGAGCTTGGAAAGAGGCAATTGAAAGATGCCGTATGAGCTTCGATGGCAATCCAAACCCAGCTTGTCTGAAGCCTGGAGCACCAGCGCTTCCAATCAAGCCTTCCACAGCTTAATCCAAGTTCACAGTCAGACCTAAACTGCTGTTTGCATGATCATGGCAGCAGTTTTCTGGAAACCTGCTCTGAAGTCAGATTTTCCTTATTTAAAAAAGGAAAAACTTGATGGCAAAAGGCCATCTTAGCTTCACAACAATACAGACAAGTCTCCAGGCTCAGATCGACCATAGTCGATGCTTTTAATCATTGAAATCACTCTGATCTGGTGGCCCAGGGAGACTAGAGTGCTGTTGTTCATTGGAAATGTAATAAAAGTTCTAGATTCAGCCACTACCTGAAACAAGTCATATCGTTCTCTAGGACTCTGCATACTTACAGCCCGGGTCACCCACTGTCTCTGGGTTGCTAATCGCAGTGACCTGTCTCAGTCCTCCTCCAACCAGTGGCATCTGAGATGCCCTCCCCATTGACACACTCTGCTTTCCAGATCTTCTTTCTGCTTGATCGCTCCTTCTCGGTCTCCTTAGGGGGATCCTCCCATACTCCCAGCTCTAAGCTTCCTACAGTCAGAGAAAACCACCCACATATAGGCGGCTGCCCCCTATCTACCCCGCACCTGGCTTCACAGCCCGGATCTCTGTCTGGCCACCCAATGGACACCTCAGAGTTATGAGCGTCCTCCACAGTGTATTGATGGTGATTTATTTTGATGCTCTCTTGGAGAACATAAATGGTGCCACCCACCATCCAAAGTGCTTAATCCCAGTCCCCGGGGTCCTCCGTCATCCCTCGAATCACACGCTGAATCTAGCAGCAAGCCCTGCCAACCCTGCATCAGGAATTGTCCCAGTTTTATCCTTTCCTGTCTTGCTACGGTTGGGTCCTGTCTGAACAACTTCCTGGGCCTCCTATCTGGCCTTCCTGCTTTGAATTCTACGCTGCTTCTCTGCAGGAGCTGATGTGATGTTGCAATCATGCAAAGCAGGTCCCCCCCGCTGCTTACACCTGCTGTGGCTCCCAGGGCTCTGAGAGTGAAGTGAGCATAACGGAGGCCCTGCTGCCCGGAGCCCACCTGCTCTGCCCCCCTCCCTCGCCTTCCCTCCCTTGCTCTGTGCAGATCTGATTATCTCACTTGCTCATTGGCTGCACGTTCTCTGCCGCCTTCTCTGCCCCATGTCGGCATCATCAGAGCTTCCCGCATTTCCCCGCCTTGGCTGCATCCCTAGTGCCCAGAACAGGGCCTGGCACACAGCAGGTGCTCGGTAAGCGGTCGTGACATCAGCACTGAGGGAAGCCAGGTCTTCTGTTTTTCCTCCTTGACCTCTATCGTGGGTGGGGATCCCTCAGTGAGTTCTTCCAGCGTCTCGTTAACTGATGCCTTCATGCCGTGAGACAAGGGGGCTGGGTTACTCTGGAGTGAATGTCCTACTGGAACTGTTAGCAGTTATGAATGACACACCAGACATCCCCCTGGTGGCCTAACACTGAGCATCGGTCACACATCAGTGGGCACATACACTGGGCAGATGACACAGACATGCAAACTGTGGCCAGCCCACCTCCCAGGTCAGACCGCCAAGCCTGCTGGCAGCCACCCTGCAATCCCTCCTGTGTCCCTGAGCCAGCTCGGACCTGGCTGGCTGGTTCTAGTGGTTTCCTGGGGACCCAGCCCTCCTCACTCGCGTCTGCTCCCGGCTTTACAGAGTTTCAGGACCAGCAACTCTTCTCTGGGCTCCTGTCCTCAGTGAGGCCCTGGATGAGCCACCCAGGCTTTCCCTAAGGGCTGCTCTTACCTCCGTGTCAGCTCTGCTGGGGTTTTATTTCCTCCCTCTCCAACCCCAGCATAGCGGTCTCAGCTCAGGTTCTCACACACCCTCAGCCTGACCATCGGGACTGCAGCAAGTACCCACAGATACTTGCCCACATATTCCAGAAGGATCTTCCTATAGGACCACGTCACTCACTTCAGTCCGGTGTAAGCTCTATTGAGTGAGGCATAAAAAGGGAAAGCAGGCAATCCTGCCTTCCAGGAGGGAAGCCCAAACATTTTGTTGGCTTCCCCACAAAGACAGGCTCGCCAGTTTGCAAACGTTCCTGCACAGGCTGCCCCTGCTGCGGGCATTTCCCTTGTACATCCCCCCACCAGCTGCTCCTGCCACCTGACCCATCTGAATATTCTGGTCACCTTCCCCCTGTCCCACCCTGTGTCCTTAAAGCCTCAGTCCACACTTCACCTCCTGGCTGCACTGCAGTTTCAGCCCAGAATAAGTCACACTCCTTCTCTGATGTCCCGTGGTCCCTGGACACGCTTTCTGCTTTGCTTTAATTGTGCATTTGATTTGAACTGTGAATTTTCTCAACCATCTCTCTCATTAGGCCGTGCTCTTTGGGGGTGCATCTACATTGTATCTTTCCATCCAGAGCCTAGAATAGTACCTGACACGAAGTAGTTAATAAAAAATCTGATCAATAAGTAAGAACGCTGAAACTAGCTCGGAACTTGTTCCCTCCCTCACTTACATGTGGTGGACCCCGTGGCCCCCTTTGACTTCTGTCACTGAAAGTGTGAGCTGATCCCGTGAGGTTCTGGGTCCTTGTCCAGGGACTTGTGACACTGTTTTTGGAGCCACCTCTTCAATTTTTTCCTCCTGAGCCTGCTGTCTTCAAGATAACAGACGCTGGCTACTCAGTCCGGGCCCATCCATTCTGATTCAGGTAAATCTTTTCGATGATGGTTTTGCAACTCTAAGAAAAGCACCTGCAAAGACAATTCTGGCAGTGTAACTTGTCTCTGAGGAAATGAACTTGGCCATGAATGTCTCCCTCACCCCTCTGCCTTCCCTCCCATGCACCTTCGATCCCCACACAGCCAGGCCTCGCAGACACCAGCTACCAGGTCCTGCTCTGGAGAGAGAAGGGGAAGAAATAGTGTAACTTGTCTGCACACAAAAGTGGGGTGCTTTTAAGAATATCTTATTGAGAGAAACAAGTAAGAAGCCACAAAATGGGGGAGAGAGAGAGAGAGAGACAGAGAAGGGCTGCGAGGAGGAAAGACAAGCCTGAGAGAGTGGAAGCAAGACAGACATGGTCAAGGTCACAGCAACAGGTTATGCTGTTAAAGACAGTCTCACCTCACTATCCCAACCTTACCCTGTCATCTCCGGTTTGTTTTTTTGTTTACATGCATTTGTGGGGTACATGTGCCATTTTGTTACATGAATAGATTGTATAGCAGTCAAGTCAGGACTTTTGGGGGGGTATAAACACCTGACTGATGTAGGTTAACTAATTGCTACTACACTTTAATCCCACACCATGACCCGAAACACTCAAGTTCTAGAGGGCAGCAGCCCAATGTCAGTGGTACTTTGGGGGAATGGACACAGGCCTGCTGCTGGGCAACTCCTGGCTGCCAAGGACAACAGCGGCTGTGGGAGGGAGGGCGAGGCACAGGAAGCCAGCTCCATCCTGGGAACCTGTGCACAACTTTTTCATGAATGAGCAAAAAGGTGCAGCACTGAGAAACTGTATTTCTAAAATTATAGACCTCCTGACACTTTCCCGTCTCAAATCCTATAGAAGTAAAAATAGAAGATCCCACTGCTGCCTGGGAGATCTGAGGTCTCTTTAACACAGAGACGCTGCCTAGATTTCCAAGCCAGGTACAAAGCTTCAGATAAGGGGTGCGGGGGGGGTACACGATTTCACATTCCTCTTAGCCCTATAGTTTCCAAGGAAATGGAACCCTGAGTCGGCCCCCCAGCCCAATCTGATGTGAATTCCTTTATACACAGCCCTGCTTTGCTTTGGCCCCATGAAAACACGGCTTCATTTGAATTATAGTGAAACACCATCATTTCTCTAAGTCCTATAATGACCTTGTGCTGACTTTATCTGGTCAGGCCCTCTCAGATCCCTAGAGCCCTCGGCCCTACCGCAACAGGTGACAAAGTTCACTCCGGGACTGCATGTTTACCCCTGGGCTCTTTGGCTTATCAGATATTCCAAGGAAAAGTCAGCCGTGAACACATACAGGAGTATAGAAGGCGAGGAACGGCTCCAAATGCTATAAGACTTAGAAATTGCTGGGATATAGAGGTGTGTTTTGTTTTGTTTTTTTTAAGGAATGCAAAAACATGGGTTGTAGCAGGAAGCAACCTGGATTTCTGAAGTCAGGGTAAAAGTTCCACCTGCGCCAATCACTAGGGGTATCTAACCTGTCTCAGCTTTTGTCATCTTTATCCTGGGCTGTTGCCGGGATTCAGTGGAATCGTGCCTATGAAATGCCTTTCACAGCACCTGTCACACGTCAACCCCTCAACGTTGGTAATTATTACTATCTTTAAAATATGAATGGAGATGAATAAGGAATAGAAAGAATCAGGAAGACATTAAAACACAAACATGAGCTCTGTAGAGGGGGCAGGATTTATAGGGTTTACTAGTTTCCTTTCACACCTTGTAACATTTCTCTGCACCCCACCCCAGCACGTAGCTACACCACAGCCGGCTACTTCTGTTGATTATCCCTGCCTGGGGTCACGGCAACTCTGTTCTTCCAGGGGCCCAGGTCAAAAAGCTTGGAGTCACCCTGGATCTTCTCTCTCCTGCATCCCATCTAAAAGACAGTAAATCCTGCTGACTCTCCCTGCAATGTATTTCCAAAATTCCACCCCTGTCACCACCTTCACCCATTATACCCTGGACAGTAAATCGTCCCCCTCTTGCTTTGGTTACTAAAACTGCATCCGATCAGGCTTCCTGCTCCTGCCATCACTCCCCCCAGTGCATTCTCCCCACTGCAGCAGGAAGATCCTTTTCCTGGGCTGAGAACCCCCCAGTGACCTCTACGGCACCCAAATCTTTACAATAGCTTAGTGATTTTCAACCAGTCTGCCACAACAATTTTTAAAGATCATTAATCAAATTATTTTTGAAAGACGTTCAAAGCACAGTAAGGATATTCATTTTGATACTTTTTTTTTTGATCAACATAACTGAAGTGGGCCTTGGAAGTTTAATTATAGGTTCAAGTGTACTGTGAGATAAAAAAGGTTGAAAAACACTGCTTTAGAGGGATACGTTCTTTTAAGGCTTTGAATATTGCAGAGACTAGCTAGATGTTCACCAAACTATTTCTTCTTCTACCTGAACACATCTGTTCTTCCTTCCCAGCCTCCCTTGCATTTAGATATATCAAGAACAGTGAGCAAAAATCCCAGGCATTGCTTCCAAGCTTGATACCTTGCCTGGGAAAATAACCCTGATCCACAAGAGGGTGGTGCTCCTGGAAATGATATGTTAAATGTTGGCGAGCCACAAGATGGAAGGAACCTGGGTCCCTGAATCACTACAAGGAAAAGAGACACCTGCTGACCAGGCAAAGTTCATTTTGGATTTTATGTGAATGAGAAGAAAACAACTTGTCTTTAAGCTATTTTATATTTGGAAGAGGGGATGTTCCTATTATGGTTGAAAAAAACAGTTATCCACACTTTAATGCAAACCTTACACAGGGGTCTTCTCTGTCCAACAGTGTCAAAAAGCTGGTCCCCTTCCCTCATTCTCCACCCCATCATGTTGTTCCTTGTTCTCTATCTATAGGTTGTAACTTCATTCATTTTAATAGGTTGATTTTGGTATGTTCCTCCCGCTGGATGGCAACCTTCTTTGATATGTAAATTGGACACTCACTTGTCACTGCACTTCCCTAATGTGCCTACTGTACATTTACTGCCTGAGCGATAAAGGCCTGAACTGAGCCCCTTGTCAGTGCTACTCATCTACTCTGTCAGACGCTCCCCTGCACTCCTGCCATCTCACAGAATGTGCTTTGGGTCAGTCCCTTCACTGTTGGTCTCAGAGCTACTTGAAACCTATGCACATCCTGGTGAACACTGTAACACATTGTCTTGTAAGGCAGCAGTGAACACTGCAATGCTTGCCTGTGCCCCTACAGACCTAGTTTCTCCAGGCTGTATTTGCATTCCTCTTGTTGAGGAGGTAGTAGGTTGTCAAGGGAATGGGTGGATGGATGGATGGATCAATGGACCAGTGAATGAGTGAATTGGTCAGGGGAAGAATTTGAGACTGATCTTGTTTCCAATCACAGGCAGAGCATAGAATGCAGCCCTGGCAAAGATGGGCTGGTTTCCTGTCTATACGAGTGTCATGAGTTCCCATACCCACAGGATGCAGTCTGCTCTAGAGAGCCCTGGCCAGGGAACAGCAGACCTGGACCCAGAGTCCACTATGTCCCCAGCTCACTGCGCACTCTGGCAAGCAACCATTCTCTCCCAGAGTTAATGTGCGTATCTGTAAAATATGAGACTTGGGCTAAATAATATTGAAGAACATGTTAACTTTATAGTGGCATTATTTAAACCTGGGCAGCCAAAGAGGAAATAGCGAATAAGGCTCTATACCCATGTTTTCTAATTCAGAAGCCACTAACCACATGTGGTTATTGAGTAAGCACTTGAAATGTGGCCCATCCAAATTAAGATGTGCTATAAGTACACAATGCATGCTGGATTTCAAAGGCTTATTACCCCCAAACAAAAAACTACGCATTTCTTATTAAACTTTTTAATAATGATTACATTTTGAAATAATATTTCAGATATTTTAGATTAAATAAAATACACTATTAAAGTTCTCTGACCCTTTTCCTTTTCAATGTGGCTTCTAGAAAATTTAAAATTTCACATATGACTTGCCTTGTAGACAGTACCATTCCATGCCATTCAGACATTCAGCTACATAATTCAGATTATAACACATAAATCATTGCTTCTAAATCCTTGTTTTCTCCAAACAAACTGTCAAATAAATTTAAAAAAAAGTTTGATTAAAGTAGTAATGAAAATGTCCATGAATGGGCACCAATATAGATATCATGCAAGTTTATTTCATAGCCAGTGTGGTTTAAGGTTAAAACTACTTTTGAGAAAAAAAAAAATTTCAGCTTCCATTTCAACAATAGAAAAACTGTAGGCTGGAACAATTTTGATAGAGACACAAAAAGACTCAAGAAAAAAAAAAAGGATTTTTTTTTTTTTTTAGATACTGGCCACTCCTACATGGGTCATGATGAAAGTGTTGAGACAGACTGCATTATGGTCTATTATTTTAACTTCCAAGAAACAGTTGACAGCATCCTTTGTGATTCACTCATGCGAGTTTCAACTTGCTCAGCTTATTGGTGTTGCTGGGAGGGCTTCATTTATTTCCTTCTGTAGGGATTTTATGTTTCTTGATTTTTGTATATCTTGAAATTTTACTAAGGACCACATATTTGCTCTCCTAAGCCTTGGATAGAACATTCATGTTATGGCACTTTCAAAGAAAATACTTTTCTTTGTTTTATTCATTTTGAAAATGACCAAATTGTGAGCTGACATGGAGGCTGGAAAGGAGGAATAGTGATAAGAAGTGTGGATAAAATTGATCTCCTCATAGATGTGAAAAATTTGAGGTAAACAGAGAGAAACAAAGGAGAGAAACCAGGAGAGAGACCACGGATGGTGCTTACAAGGTTAGTAGCATTCAACGTCACCTGGGAACTTGATGGAAGTAATAGATTCTTGGACCCATCCCATGAGGTAAAATAGATATGGTGGCGCTCAGCCCAAATCTAGGACTTCACCTAGAGTCTTAGAAAAACACTCATCTAAAGTTGAGTTTTCCAAGAAGCAGATGTCGAAGCTTTCCTCGGGAAGTCCCCAAGCCTGTTATTTTCATAAGCTTCCCTCTTCTCTATCAACTCTCCACCTCCATAGATTGGCTGGACTTGCTTAAAGGAGTGGGATAAAGTCCCCACCGTTGTCATCTAGGGACTGAAATGTCAGCAAAGTCTTCCTCCTATACCCTCAACCCACCCTACTCCTTCCCTAGTTATCTCATCACCTTGTAGAAAGGGCCAATTTGGAGAAGTATAAATCCGGCACTTTCCAATGGAACTCCTCAGACACTGAAAACATGAGGTTTAGAGATAACTGATCTCCAGATGTTTTGCAGTTCCTTGGTTTGACAATAAAACTCCAAAGGAGAGAGGGGTAGAGAGCCACTCTCAGCCAAATTGGGTTTTAAAGGAACAAGAATTGCTGCTGCTGTTTTCATTCTCTATTAGGTACCTAATGGAAATGAAATCTAAACATAATGGAGAAATCATACCTTTCATGCCCCAAATCACCTCCTCTGGGAAGCCCACCATCTTAGGTTCCCCAGTTCTAATCTTTCATGGCACTTTTCTTTACAACATTTATATCACAACCAGAAAACACGTATGTACATATATTTAGTTAACATAGTTTCTTCCACTTCACTGTAAGCTCCTTGGGGGCAAAAACTTATTCTATCTGCTTACCTGTGTCATCCCAGGGCCCTCCAGTGAGCAGGTACATATTAGGCACTCAGGAAATATTTTTTGAAGGGATAACTATCAAAGAAATACTTTATAATCAGGAAATAACTGTCAGACTTAGTACCAAGGGCCTATGCAAATGGACAATTAAGTTCACAAACTCACACTAGAAAAAGTGCTACATATGTTATTGCTGAATATCAACGTGGTCATCTCCAAAGTAGTTCCCCAGGAATCCGTACACTGACACCAGGGCCTAGTCCCTCCTTCAAAGCAGCACAGACTTGAATGTGACCATGGTGACATTAAGCAATGAGACATGTAGCAATTTCTCTAGGGTGAGTCATGAACTTACTTGTCCATCCCCTTGTGATATTATGATATGATTTTTAGAAAGGTGAATTTAGGAAACAATTTCTTCCTGAATAAGGTTTAAGTTGGGTCCAAATGAATCGCTTAAGTGTTTATCTCATCTTATTTTCCAAGGCTAAGTGTTTAACCCTTGCCTGTCTCTTGTCTGTCTACACAGCATTGCTCATACCTTCTCCTACCCCATTTCGACCAGAACCATCTAGAGACACCATGAGAGTGGGCTTCAGAAGACACACATCAAGAAGCCCCCAGAAAGCAGTGTATCCATTTTCTCCACAGATCTTCCATCCCAAACTGTTCAGCTGGAGACACCAGGAGGCTCCATCTCTTGCCCTAAGTAAATAAATAAGCTTTGCAGAAACGAACAGATGGAGGAAAATTTCAAAGCAGCATGTGGGCGTTTCAGGCCCAAATCCCATTAACCGATAACAGGATTTATAACAGCAGTTCCCACACAAAGCTTTGAAAATTTCGAACTTGTGTGTAATAGATTGGACCCTCTCTCCCCTCAAATGGTCCATGTGGCTTTCGGAGATGTGATGTTCCTACATCTGGGTGGAAGTTCTTTCTCCAAGCTGAGGAGCTCATACTGCATATAGGAAGTGTGGGTTGAGGGCAGCAGATGTGGGCAGAGACCCACAGGAGGGCAGTTATAGGTCAGATCATTTATATTGCTTCTTAGTTCTCTCCTTCTTTGGGGGAAGAATTGTGACCAGTTCTGGAGGGGAGGTGGGCAGGTTGGGGCTAAGTGGCACCTTAGTGGTCCAGCTAAATGGGACATTAGTGGTCCACCTAAGTGGGACCACTTCATGGAAAGAAGACTGAAAAAGTGGATGCCCTCAGTAACTCAAAGCAGACAGCTGCCATGTTTCAGCAGAACTAGAGAACCCAGACCCAAGGCAATGTCAGAATATTAAGATGTACTACCTGGCAACATAACAGAGATATTAACATAGTGACTAAAATAAGGACTCACTCAGAGCTACTCTGGAAAGGGCTCCACAGCCACTCAGATAAAGGTGTAAGAGATCCCAATAATTCCCAAATGGGGCTGGAAGCACTGTGAGCAGTTGACCAGATGCCCTTATTAATGAATCTGGTATTTATTATTTCCTTTCCACCCTAATCTGAGGGGACTGGACCTAGAATCACCCTAATTATTAGTACTGGAGTAGAAAGAAAGGCTCCCAGTAAGTTCATTGACTATGCTAAAGCTGTTTTAATTCTCAGGGATAAAAATACACAAACAGTCCTGGCTTAAGGTTGAAGAAAATGTCCTGTGTCGCCTCCAGTGCCTGACCTGGACACAGGCCTCGTGGTTTCATGCATGTCCCATTGAATCACTGGCCTCCAGAAAGGCAGGGACACAGGAACCAGCTTTGTGATTAATTCTAGTGGCCACAGAGCACAGCAGAGGGAGTTGGGTTAAGTCAAGTCTATTAGCCTAATAAAAACAGCACCCACACTGTACACCAGTATACAAACACTTTACCTTCTTTCAGCTTGGCCTTGCTCTAGGAAGACCTCCTGACTTCCCTGGCCCAGTTAGGTGTCTCTGTTAAATGTGCCCATGGTACCAATTCGTCTTTTCAGCACTTCACCTACCTGTAATCAGACATTTAATTAGTTACCATTATATCCTGAATGTATGTCTCCCTTGCTAGCCTGTGAGTTCTGTGAAAGCGAAAAACATCTATTTGTTTCATCATTTTAAGCCCAGAGATTAAGGAGAATATGTTGACCAACTCCTGACTAATGCCTGAGAATAATTCAGGCATTTGTTTATTAAATCAAGAGCTGAGAGAATAAGTGAATAAATTAATTACTCAAGAGCATTAAATAAGAGGGGATTTTGTAATCCCCATATGAAGATATAGGATGCGACCCCCTATTCTAGCCTATACAAAAAAATATCAACAGGACTTGGTTGGGTTGGATGGGGACAATACCCTTGAAAAGGTTTGATGAGAACCCTCATTTGAAGATAAGGCAAAACCTTAATTTTAATGTGTGTTGAAATGCATATATCTCCAATTTAGTAGATCTTCAGTTATGCAACACAAAGAGTATCTTGACATATTTGGTTTGCTGAATTGAATCTCTTGAGAAAATTAAGATATTAATTATAGAAATGATCACCAGTGCATTTGGTAAACCAGATAGGTATTCTTCAGGAATTCAGAATGTGCATTCAGAATCATGCAAATGATATTGAATCCTGAGGACCACAGAAATCCTACAGGAATCTTTTCACCCCCTTCTCTCAGACATGTACATACAAACTATTTTCTAGGCCATATTTATGCTAATAATCTAGACATGATAGTCGTAAGCACATCAGGGGATTATAGAGAATGACCTATATTCTTTATATAACCTTGGCTTCCTACTTTTATTTATGTAAAATGAATCAGAGTCCTATCTAAATATAGATGGATAAATGATGCATCCATGTATATTAACTTCATTGAATTCAGCAAAGCTATTGTGTCTCATTTAGGAAGAGTATATGTATTGCCCCAGCCACATGTCTGATCAATGGCAGTCAGAACACCAGGTACTAAGTCTTAGGCTCTGGAAGTACAAGATTTGATAGATCTCATTTTAGATTTTATAAGCTCTTCAGTTATGATGGTAAATTTTAGCATCAACTTGACTGGGCTAGGGGATACCCAGATAGCTGGTAAAACCTTATTTCTGGGTGTATCTGTGAGGGTGTTTCCAGGAGAGATCAACAATTGAATTTGCTAACTGAGTAAAAAAAAATCACTCTCATGAATGTGGGAGGGCATCATCTACTCTGTTGAGGGCCAGAATAGAACAAAAAGTAGTGAAAAAAACAAATTTGCTCCCTTTTCTTGAACTGAGACATGTACCTTCTCCTGTTCCCAAACATTGGAGACTGTTCTCTGGATTTTAGACTCTGGGACTTACTTAGTGACCCCCAAGTTCTCAGGTCTTTAGACTTAAACTGAATTACGCCAATTGTGAGACCAGCTCCTCCTGGGTCTTCAGCTTACAGGCAACACATCACGGGACTCTTGGCCTCTGTAAACATGTGAGCCAATTTCCATAATCAGTCGATCTCTATCAATCTCTCTTTCCGTCCCCTCCCAACACCCTGCAACAAAGATTTCTTCCTTTTGCCAAGATTTGTTTGTACAATGCATTTTATTGACCACCAAATATTAAGCACTGCTTAACTTAATCTTTTTTATCCCAAGGACGTACGTAATTTCTCAGCCCTGCACTTTGAGTTCTAGGACTCATTTTATCAATGAAGTTTAGTCTATGTCAAGATTTGACCCTATCAAAGCCATTATAAACTTATTTTTTCCTAGCTTTAACCAAGACTATAATAATATGATTTTGCTTATTATATTTAATTTTCACTGGAGTCAACTAGCTTTCATTTAGTTTGGGAAAAATAAAGGAGACAATAATATTTGTACTCCACGGGCTATTGGACAGTTCCTAGCTGTTATTTTTAATGCAGGTGCAATATTATATTTTCCATGAATTAACCCTCTTGGCATGACTTGGGGAAAGTCCTTCTACTTTCATACGGTGTGAGGAGAGCTGAGAAAGGGCATCACCATCTATGAATTGCTCTGCCGGAGTGGAAAGAGTAGGGAGAGGGGGAATATATGGAAAAGTATCAGGCTATGTTTTTTATACACAGAATACATTACATGCCCTCCCCCCCCGGACCTTAATCAATGCTTTGCTGTATTTTAAGCTACAGGCTGGGTTGTGCCCTGCCTCTCTCTGTGAGATGGAAGTCTAATCATGCCCTTCATTCTGTCACTGTTAGATACTATCCCAATTTTTCATCATTCTGTTCCATAACAGAGCCAGGCCTAGGAAAATATGTGAGATGAGCCCCCCTGTCTCTTTGTCCTCCCTCACTGATGGTCCCTTTCATGATTTCTTGTATCACTCAGGCACCTAGCTCCCTCTTTCTTCCTGTCTGAGTCTTCCAACAAAACCTAACCTGAGGAAGTGTTCTGACACACTCATGCATGTTTAAACACACGTCTGAAACCAGACAACTGAGCTGCCCCCTCCCAGGAACATGTATTCATCAATAAAAGGAAAGGTTTCAGTCAAAAGAGTTGTTTTCTGTTAATATTTCTAGACTCATTGATCTAGTGGTCTTAAGTAGACATCCTGGTGACCTGAATATCACACTTCAGGGAACTACGTGTTCTACTCCTATCTTGTTGGGTGCCTGGTATTCACTTCTTCCACCATCCTAGATCTCAGTTTTATTACTTATTCCTGCTGTTTCAAAATTCCCTGTTGGATCCAGATCATTCTAGGTTCCTCAAGAGAAACATGGTGTGAATGTCAGGTTCCAAAGTTTCTCGGATCCTAAGTACATCACAATCAATCCCAGAACTCACGCCATCAATGGCTCTATTTCATTCCAGAGAAGAGTCAAGGATGTAAGACTGGGAAAATGATGACTATAAAAAGAAAAGTGTCAACATCTCACAAAAATGTGATTTTCATCTCAAAGGTCAGAAGCTCAAAAAATTAAAGAAACCCCCTGGTGTGCTTAAATCTCCATCAGCATTATGGTGATGAAACTGGCTGCCACTGACTACAGGCAGCAGGGTTTCAATCTGACTCATCTGCTGGGCATCTCATCCTAATCAAAAGCTATTCAATGCCTGGGAGGCCACCACCAAGGTCACACACTCCAGGGCCCATAGCTGCAGAACTGAAAATATCATGCCAGGGGCAGGCTGCTTCCACTGCCCTGAATACCCCATTGAGCAGGCTGAGGGGGCCCAGCCATTGTCCACTAGCCTCACTTTCCTTATTTTTTTGTTTTGTTTTGTTTTTTGACACGTAAAGTTTCAGCTTCCAAAAAACAAAATCTGTTGTCTTTTATAGCCAGACTGGCCTAAAGCTTTCCTTTCTGCCTCAGAACGACTCTACTTATATTCTCACTTGCCGGAATTACTGATGTTTTCTCCCCAACTATACTTACATCAGACATTTTTAAGCTCCAACTCTTCTCTTCTATCCTCTGTGAATTCTTCCCTCACCATTTCAGCCTTCCAGCAATTTTTTTCTTCTGACTTAACTTTGGCTTTTATTGACTGGAACATTACATAATACTTTGCCTGAGTTATTCTTTTGCATTTCTTTTCCCTCATGCCAGATTCAAAAAATCTTAAGGAAGCTGAAGTGACACAATAGCAAGTCCTGAAGAGAGAGTAAGAGATCCTGAGTCACAAACTGGTGTCATAAATTATTAATTCCGTGATTTGGGGTAAGTCACAGGGCACTCGTCTGTGAAAGCCTGGCACTGGTCTCTCAGGCCTTCATCATGAACTTGAAAAAATCAAATGAAATAGCACACAGGAGGGAAGGTGCTGTGCTGGTGAAGCAGTTCACGTGAGAGGTGCTCAGTACATAATTGAAGCCTTATTCAGAAATTTCCCTTTGATACTTACAAAATTCTAGATGCCCAGAGGCTAGCAGCCACTTCTATTTTCCACATGCTTCAGGAATGCAATGGCCCACAAAGATGGTCTGTTTAAAAGTTAAAGAAAAATAAAATACAGCAGCACTCCATTGTTGGCCACTCCCCTACACTGACCACCTCCTTAAGTTGACCTAATGTTCATAGGCCAGACCTGCACCACGTATATGTATCAGTACAGAAGGTCTAGTTGTTTATGCTGACTCCCTTCCAATAATGTTATAGCCTCATGGGTGGTCAACTTCCAGAGGTTCCACTGTATACTCAATTTGTTTCACTACTGGTTTTTTCACATCCAGTTGCACATTTCCATAAACATGAACCAGAAGATTTACAAGGACCACTGTGGGATTTTCCGTATGTGGGCTCCTTCAGGACTGTCCTACAAGAGAGGATGTTATTCGTTTTAGGCAGAAAACTGTACTCAGCTCCCTGGTTTCTATGTTGTTTGACTTTCCAGATTTTGTCTCTTTGGAAGCTGAAACTCCATGTGTTGAAGAAAAAAAGAACAATGAGAGAATACATTTCTGTTGTTTTAAGCCATGTAGTCTGTGGTTCTTTGTTACAGCAGCTTCAGGAAACTAATACAGACGCTTATGATTCACCAATCTCTGGTATCAGCTCCGACTTCTCCCTAAGCCCCAAGCTCATGTTTCCACCTTGTTTCTCTTTCCAGATGTCCTCTGTGTAGATCATGGCAGAAATCTTCATCTTTCCTTCAAAATCTGCTTTCTTGCAATCTTCACTCCTTGGTGCCACCACCATCCTCCTGGTCACCCGAGCTGGAGATAGAGAGGCAGTTGCCTCCCTCTGCCTCTCTCACAATCTCAAGTCAAGTCCAGGTCTAGCCTGAGTTCTCTAGCCTGAGTTTCTTCCAAAGCATCCTGGAGACAAGCCAAGGAATGCAGGGGGCCGCAAGAAACTGGAAAATGCAAAGAAGGATCCTCCTCTAGAGTCTTCAGAAAGAGGGAGCATGGCCAAGACACCTTGACCTTAAACTTACAACCTCCAAAACTGCCAAAGAATCAATGTCTCTCTATTTAAACCCACCAAACTCCAGGGTAATTGGTCACTGCAGCCCTAGGAGGCTCACACTCTGGCTATGTTAGATTTTGTGCACAAAGAACCACCAAGGGACCCAGATGATCCCAGGATGTCCCCACTCCTGCCAAAAACAATTCTGAGCAAACTTTAGGTCAATAATAAAAATAAGATGTTTTAATTATTACAACAAGTGCAATTTATACTTACTGAACACTCACCAAGTGCTAGGTATGGTTCTAACCGTTTCTCATCCAGTCACTCAGGGAATCCTTCTGACAACCCAGTGACAAAGTGACTGTCATCTCTAATCTGCAGACAAGAAAATGGAGCCCAGAGTGACTCTCTCACCTGCCCAGGCTGTCACGGAAATGAGCAGCAGTGCACCCCTTGGCCACATCCTGGAGTAAAGCACGTGAAATGCAGAAGAGAATGTTCACACTGAGTTCAAGGGCCCAGTGCTAGTTCCAGAGGTACAAGTGCTGCTCACTGGACCCATCTCCCGACTATGACATTATGGGGTCTCCCAGGTCTGTCCTAGTTCTGAAATGTTGTGATTTGCCAACCAGGTTTTTCCTATGAATGGTGATTTTCTTTCACATCTGCCCAGGGCACCTCTCTGCCAGAACTAGACACCTGGTGTGCTTTGCCACTTAGTCAGGGAGAATGACCAGAAATGCCACAGAACCAGCATGGTCCTGAAGCCAGACTGTTTGTGTGTGTGTGTGTGTGTGTGTAAAAGAGAGAGAAATGTACCTCTTTTATTTTTTTTACATATATAATGACATTTATTACTTTTTTATTAAATCATAAATGCATAGATCTTGTATACATTCTTGTATGGGGTACAATGTGCTGATTTCATATAGAATTAGAAGTGTTTCTTAACACAATAATCATGTAAACGCACTTCTTCTTTTGAAACGTCCTCTCCTTCTGCAGCCAGGCAGGCCTCACTGCCAAAGCAGGCCCTGGGGCTAGGAAACCAAACCAAGCTGTCTCTCTCCTTCTTATATTTAAATTTAATTTAACTGTTGTGTTACCCTGCATGTCAACAGTTCGGGACAAATTGATGGATTCTGGTTTAACTATTTAGCTGTGCCAGTGGTAATGTGTTCAATCATGCATTAAATTAAAAATGACACTTGGAAATATGTAGATCCCGGCCCTCGGTTCGGTGTACCAAATAGGAAAAAGATTTAAAATGCTGTCTAGCAGAGGATTACTACCGAAGAAGCATGAATCTCATTACCACAGGCTGCACAGAACACATTTGCAAAGCTCCACTTAGAAGCTCTCTGACGGAAACACCCTGCTTATCTGGCTGGATAAACGTGACATTTCCTTTCCAAATGAGAAAACGCAGCTGCTGCCAAAGTGAAGATGATGTCTTTGCTTTGCAACCTCCTCACACCCACCTTGAATCCTGGGTCCCCATCGTCCACTCATGGGTTGCCCATGCCAGCCATCCACTGCTTCCAGGGCTGCCCGACCCATCACCCAGACATGAACGAGCTCACTCACCTACATAAAGAACTAGAAAATCGTAGTAGTCACCATTTCTTAAGTACCAAAGTATGTGCTGGCCACTTAGCAGGCTTCACACGACGTCTTTGTTGCCCCCTCTATCAACTAGTTGTTATCACCCCCATGTTGGTATATACACAAGTGGATGCTCAGAGAGGGTAAGCACATTTTTCAAGGTCACACAGTGACGAATATCAGAGCCAACATTCAAGCCTGGGCTCCTAACCAAAGCAGCACTGCCGCCCGGACCACCAGGCCTGCGAACGCCCCCAGTAACTGAACCTTCTTTACCGTTCCCGCACTCCCACGAGCACAGAGCCGCCCTGGGGGGCACTGCTGAGCACAGAGCATTTATTTAGGTTCTGCTGCTCGCGCTGATGCCCTTTTCTTCCGCAGGATACCGGCAGTGGGAACCTGCGGCCTCCTTTTTTATAAGATGGCTCCTTTGTAAGCCCCACAGGAGGCAAGAAAAGCCTCATCTTCCTCTGCTGCACCCCGTTTGATAAAAGGATTTGTTCCATAAAATTTGGATTCTGTAAAAGGACACATTTAAAGACCTAGAAGGCCAAAACCTCCGGTTCCCCAGCCCTATCTGGGCTCCTTATAGGAAAGAGTCAGACATCTTTTTTGTTTTTTTGCAGTTTTTGGCTGGGGCTGGGTTTGAACCTGCCACCTCCAGCATAGGGCCCATCTTTATCTCACAGAACCAATGCTCAGCCTGGAGTCCAACTCACAGCAGGTGCACAGGGCCATTTGTTGGGCTGCACTGAACTAGGGGTTGGGGGCAAGAGGGGAAAGGAGAAGTAGAGACACCAGCTAGGACCAGGGCGAGGAAGGGTAGAGGGCCCTTTGTGTGTTTCAGTGGAGGAACACGATCATCCGAAATTTAATGACGGAAGAGAAAAAGCCCATCCCTCCCCTGTCACCTACTAACAAGGGGCCAAGGCGCCCTTACCATACAGATAGCAACCTTCAAATTCTTTCATCTTCCCCAAATGTAACTTCTCATCACCTTGATTCTGAATCATAAAAGAAAGCCCAACAGCAAGTTTTTCCCTAAGTAGGGTAAACACGGGGAGGTAAGATAGGATGCAGAAAAAGATGAAGACGAATGATGTAAAACTGGACCGCAGTTGTCTGGTGGGCGTCTGACACCTCCCTGCTTGCCGGCATAGGCACTACCTCGGCAATGGTAAAATGCAAATAAACCTTATTATTTCAGAAAAAGTCCAGTCATGTGGCCCAATTAAGTCCAGTGTTCCTGAAACAATCTCTATCTTCTAGAAAATGAACACAGATCAAGTCTGAGATGTTTTCCTATTCACCCACCTCCACGGCTGCTCATTTGTAGCCCACTTGTTATGCTCGGCCCTGCTGCAGCACCCTGATGAGAGGCTCAAACAGAAACTCTCCAGCCACCCCAGTTCTGCATTTATTCGGCAGTGCTCTTCTGAGAAATGTCCATTAGCCGAAGTTTCACGGTGACCTGACCTTGCAGGATTCTGGGTCAGGCTGGCGCAGGACAGCAGCGGGACGAGGCTGGAATCAGCCGGATCGCAGCAGTTGGCTCCTGAATGTGCTTGCGTCTGGTGTCTTAATGGACTGCAAGAACTGCCAGGTTGTCTGGCAGAACCTCCTGTCAAGGTCGGGAGGCACAGGCGGGCAGCCCGAGGGGGCCTGCAGCTAGGACGCTCAGCGGATCCTCCATCAGTCACCCCGCACTGTCAGGCCAGGTGGAAGCCTTCGTTTCCTCCGATTTCTCTTTATATTTTAAAAATAAAGGAACTATTCAACACGAGTAGGTTTGTTCAATCAGAACCAAGACTAAATGTTTTCATCAGCCTCAGGGTCATTTTAGTATCGTAGTCATTGTTGGAAGGCAGGCTCTTCCCCAGGCAAATTCCCTGCACAGATCTCAGGCAAAGCAGGTGGTTGCCCTTGACTGTGGCAGGGGTTCTATCCCATCAAACTGAAATGGTAACTTCTTGGCTTCCTAAAGAAAAGTCACGGCTATTACACTTTAAAATATATATATAGCTATTATTTGTTGACTATTAACTGCATTCTAAGCTTTATGGTAAATGCTTTAAGTAAGCCTGTTACTGTCCCATATAATAGTGGAGAAAACTGAGGTAAGCAGAGGCCATAAATTTTGGCCAGGGTTATACAGTCAGAAATGTAAGATCAGGGCTGGGATTCAAACCCAAGCCATTTGGTTCCACTGTCCACCTTTGACAGTTTCTGTAAGGAAACCAGGTTCTAATCTCAGGACCCAAATAAAAGGATGGAAGGTCTGAAACCTGAGCTCTGTTCTAAGTCTTATTCTTCGGCCCTGCTAACTTCCACCCTTTTCCACTATTAAAATCCCTTTGTGCTCTTCAAACAAAACAACATGACCATCACTATATTTTTTTTATTTTATTAAATCATAGCTGTGTACATTAGTGCCATCAAGGGGTACAATGTGCTGTTTTCATATACAATCTGAAATGTTTTCATCAAACTGTTTAACATATCCTTCATGGCATTTTCTTAGTTATTATATGAAGACATTTGTATTCTACATTTAGTCGGTTTCGCCTGTACCCTTCTAAGATGCACCGTAAGTGTGGCCCCACCAATTACCCTCCCTCCACTGCAATCTCCCCCCTCCTCCTCTCCCTTGCCCCTTTCCCCATATTCTTGTGCTATAATTGGGTTATAGCCTTCATATGAAAACTATAAATTAGCTTCATAATAGGGCTGAGTACATTGGATACTTTTTCTTCCATTCTTGAGATACTTTGCTAAGAAGAATATGTTCTAGCTCCATCCATGTAAATATGAAAGAGGTAAAGTCTCCATCTTTCTTTAAGGCTGCATAGTATTCCATGGTATACATGTACCACAATTTATTAATCCATTGGTGAGTCGATGGGCACTTGGGCTTCTTCCATGACTTAGTAATTATGGATTGGGCTCCAGTGAACATTCTGGTACAGTTGTCTTTGTTATAATGCGATTTTTGGTCTTCTGGGTATATACCTAGTAAAGGAATTAGAGGATCGAATGGCAGGTCAATTTTTAGATCTCTAAGTATTCTCCAAACATCCTTCCAAAAGGAATGTATTAGTGTGCATTCCCGCCAGCAGTGTAGAAGTGTTCCCTTTTTTCCACATCCACGTCAACATCTCTGGTTTGGGGATTTTTGTCATGTCGGCTAATATTGGAGTTAGGTGACATCTCAAAGTAGTTTTGATTTGCATTTCTCTGATGATTAAGGATGGTGAGCATTTTTTCATGTGTCTATAGGCCGTGCACCTGTCTTCTTTAGAGAAGTTTCTCTTCAAGTCCTCTGCCCACCCCTGAGATGGGATCGCTTGTTCTTTTCTTGCTAATACATTTGAGTTCTCTGTAGATTCTGGTTATTAAACGTTTGTTGGAGGCATCACCTGCAAATATTTTCTCCCATTCTGAGGGCTGTCTGCTCGCTATACTATGTTCTTGGCTGTACAGAAGCTTTTTAGTATGATCATGTCCCAGTAGTGTATCTTTGATATTGCATTAATTGCCTGGGGAGTCCTCCTCATAAACTATTCACCCAGGCCAAAACCTTCAAGAGTTTTCCCTGCACTTTTTTCTAGAATTTTTATAGTTTCATGTCTTAAGTTTAGATCTTTAATCCAGTGAGAGTCTATTTTAGTAAATGGTGAGAGGTCTGTGTCCAGTTTCAGTCTTCTACGGATTGCTAGCCAGTTCACCCAGCACCATTTATTAAATAGGGAGTCTTTTCCCCCACTGAATGTTTTTAATTGGCTTGTTAAAGATCAAGTAATGGTAAGTAGCTGGATTCATCTCTTCTCTATTCTGTTCCAAACATCTACCTCTCTGTTTTTGTGCCAGTACCATGCTGTTTTTGATCACTATTGATTTATAGTACAGTCTCAGGTCTAGTAGTGTGATTCCTCCTGCTTTGTTTTTATTTCTGAGTTATGTCTTGGCTATTTGGGTTTTTTTCTGATTCCATATAAAACGAAGTATTATTGAGATCTTTAAAATATGACAATGGAGTTTTAATAAGAATTGCATTAAAATTATATATTGCTTTGGGTAGTATAGACATATGGACAATGTTGATTCTTCCCAGCCATGAACATGGTATGTTTTTCCATTTGTTAACATTTGCAGCTATTTCTTTTCTTAAAGTTTCATAGTTCTCTTTATAGAGATCTTTCACGTCCTTTGTTAGGTAAACTCCCAAATATTTCATCGTCTTTGGCACTACTGTGAAAGGAATAGAGTCCTTAACTGTTTTTTAGGCTTGGCTATTATTGGTATATACAAAGGCTACAGATTTATGGGTGTTGATATTGTAGCCTGAGACATTGCTGTGTTCCTTGATCACTTCTAAAACTTTTGTAGTAGAATCCCTGGTGTTTTCCAGATATATAATCATAATATCTGTGAAGACTGAAAGTTTGATCTCTTCTGACCCTATGTGGATACCCTTGATCGCCTTTTCTTCCCTAATTGCAATGACTAAAACTTCCATTACAATGTTGAAGAGCAGAGGAGATAATGGGCAACCTTGCCTGTTCCTGATCTAAGTGAAAATGATTTCAAATGAACTCCATTCAATACAATATTGGCTGTGGGTTTGCTATAGATGGCCTCTATTAGTTTAAAAAATGTCCCTTCTATACCAATTTTTTTAAGTGTTCTGATCATGAAGGGGTGCTGGATATTGTCAAAAGTTTTTTCTGCATCAATTGGGAGAATCATATGGTATTCATTTTTTAATTTGTTTATGTGCTGGATTACATTTATAGATTTATGTATATTGAACCAGCCTTGAGGCCCTGTGATAAAGCCCACTTGGTCGTGGTGTATAATTTGTTTGATGTGTTGATGGATTCTGTTTGTTAGGATCTTGTTGAATATTTTTACATCAATATTCATTAGTGATATTGGTCTATAGTTTTCTTTTCTTGTTGGATCTTGCCGTGGTTTAAGGATCAAGGTGATGTTTGTTTCATAGAATGGGTTGGGTAGTATTCCTTCTTTTTCTATATTTTGGAAGAGGTTTAGTAATATAGGTACTAGTTCTTCTTTAAAGGTTTGGTAGAATTCTGACATGAAGCCATCTGGTCCCAGGCTTTCCTTTTTAGGGAGATTTTGTATGGTTGATGCTATTTCAGAACTTAATATAGGCCTGTTCAACATTTCCACTACATTCTGGCTAAGTCTTGGTAGGTGGTGTGCTTCCAAGTATTGGTCAATATCCTTGAGATTTTCATATTTCTGAGAGTAAAGTTTCTCGTGATATTTGTTAGGGATTTTTTGAATTTCTGAGGGGTCTGTTGTTATTTCGTCTTTACCATTTCTGATTGACAAAATTAGAGATTTTACTCTTTTTTTCCTGGCTAGGTTAGCCAAAGGTTTATCTATTTTATTGACCTTTTCAAAAAACCAACTTTTTGATTTATTGATCTGTTGTATAATTCTTTTGCTTTCAATTTCATTTAATTCTGCCCTGATTTTGGTTATTTTTCTTCTGCTGGGTTTGGGGTTGGAATGTTCTTCCTTCTCCACTTGCTTCAGATGTCCCATTAAGTTGTTAACTTCCTCTCTTTCCGTTTTCTTGAGGAAGGCTTGCAGTGCTATAAATTTCCCTCTTAGGACTGCCTTTGCAGTATCCCAGAGGTTCTGATAATTCATGTCTTCATTGTCATTTTGTTCCAAAAATTTGGTAATTTCCTT
>CAUYON010036122.1:0-16768 GCA_963573935.1 Arctocebus calabarensis
TATATAGTGATCAAGAAAATGCCATGAAGGCTAACTGTAACAGTACGATCAAAACATTTCTGAATGTATATGAATCGTGCCCTATGATTGCACCAATGTACAGAATTATGATTCAATAAAATTATAAAAAAAATAAATAAATAAAATAAAATGGAATGAACACCACCTGGTAGGCTGTGCTGTTTATGTACACATTATCAAAGGGTGCTAGCTGATGAATTTTACTCTCGATAGGTTATTACAAATTTAATTCTTCTTCCCTTCATCAAAGGTAGTGTATACATGTGTTCTAGGAAAGAATGCTGCTCATTTGTTTCCCCACCTTCCCTACTGGTAGTGTTCTAACAGAATAGTCACGAAGATAATTTTCTAAAAAGTAAACCTGGATTGGATGGTAAGGAGAGTTCTCCTACCCCCTATCTGAAATTGTAGCCAGTAGACAATTGGGAGACCTGCTTATTATCAGTGCAGGCAGAGGTGCAGAGAAAAACAGAGATCAGGGCAAGCAAATCCAAAAGACCTGGCAAAAGTAGAAGGCAATGCATGGCACTGACTTTCATCCAGTACGGGTGCGAGGACCACCATCTGTGAGGTTCCCACTTCATGGGTCACACTTCCAAAGAGGGGAGGGAAAGAAGAAGGAGTGTGGAAGTACTTCCCTTCAACAAAACTCTAGCGTTGTGTACTGTGTATGTTACTCATCAAGTACAAAAGTTTCACTTATAGAATCAATGTGTATAAACAATCTACATTGAAGTAATCATGCCTGGCACACTATACTTAACAAACATTTTTTGAAATTAAAACTTCAAATAATTTACGAAGGAGATTAATGATGACTGAGTTTTCAATGTTAGTCTTTATACCATCAGTTCTGGAGAGTTTCCTGTTGATTTGCAATAGCTAAATTGAAAAGGAAGCCTATGTTTATGTATGGATTTAGTCACCCACTGTCAGATACTTTCTTATCCGATTGGCTTACTAGTCACCATTAAAACACTCCTTAAACTCTTAGTTATGAAAGATGGATGAGTTCTAGAAATCAGCTGTAAAATGTTGCTATAGTTAGCAATACTGTTTGTACACTGAAAAAGTTGTTATTGTACACTGAAAAAGTTGTTAAGAGGGGTGGTCTCATACTAAGTATTCTTAACACAATACAAAATAAGTGGTAAGATTGTGATGCTTAATACCAATAAAAACAATCCAGTTGATTTCCTCTATGATTCAGAAGCTTACTTTTCATTTTTTAATTAGTGTTAAGATAAAATTGATACAGAAAAATCAGTAAGTTTTCATATGTAGATAACAATAAATAGTATTTAAATAAATAGCATTTAAAAAGTACACTAGAAAAATGCCTTAAGAAAGTAAAGAAAATTATAGTAGTGATTCCAAAATTGTCGGAAGTGTCTTAATTTCAGATTTCTTAAATGCCAATATACAAGTATTTCTTTGATTCTAATCCCCATTTTTATTATTCAGAGAAAATAAAATATTGTCCTTTATATAAAATGTGAATGTATTCATTAGAAATCAGATTGGCTATATAAAAAGAAATAAGTATATGGCTGTTAAGCAGTGTACATATTGTACATTTCATATCATAAAGTGATATTCTTTTATACTTAGAGGAAATCAGTATGAGATTCATATATATTTAGCATATCAATGCATAGTGAATGCTCATCTTAATTATACATATTCATATATCTTTGTATTGAAGAAACATATGACTGAGGATTAAAAATGACTTTATTATATGTCATCAATTCTCTCTTTTTCCTCCTCCTTATTCAAAAAAAATTAGTTTACTTCAAGAGCTTGCCTTCAGAAAGGTCTGCATTCTGAATTAAGTTTTTAGAGATAGAAACATGCATACTTATCTCTTCTTATTCTGCTCAATTCATATTCATACTTGCACGTACACAATTACATATTATTCTTAAAATTACAAGATTAGACGGTTTCACAATAGCCTCAGTAAAATCCACATGAATTTTCTGATTTATGATGTTACTATTGTCTTTGAAACTATATTTGTAGTCTTGAAAAACAATTTTTAATAATTTCCACCTATTTTTTATTACCCAAACTATATGTATACATACTTGGTTATAATTGATCTTATTGCTGTATAGTTTTTTTAAATAAAATCTATGCATGAAGCATTTATGTCCCCAAATTCATTCTATAATATGTACACATTACACAAGGGTTATTTCCTGACTCTTCTGTGTATCTTGATAATCAGCTTCAAACTGATGACTAATGAATTTAATGTGATGCTCCCATCATTTCAGCTTAGGGTGATACTAATAGTCTCCCATCTCAAATCTTATGTACTTTATTCCAACAATAAATTATAAGGTTTAGCTAAACTAGCAAATTCATCTGCTTCAACAAATTTAGTCAATGTTTTGAGATATTGGACGGAAGGTAAATTTATACTGTTTTAGGAGGACATTACATGTGGATAAGAGGGAGAGTTCTTAAAAATATAATTTAAACTCATCTTTAAAAACCCAGTAATACTTAATACTGTTACCATCATAACCAGAAATAATTTTCAGAGTATTTGAAAAAAAAAAAATATATATATATATTCTAGTAGGCCATTAACACTTGAAACATGCATTTCATTATCTCTGTAAATTTCAAAAACATCTCCTATGCTTGCGTGTGTATCAGAAGTGAAGGATGAGGGACGGAGAAAGGGAAAGGGGCGGCACCTGTGGCTCAAAGGAGTAGGGCGCCCACCCCATATGCTGGAGGTGGCAGGTTCAAACCTGGCCCCAGCCAAAAACTGCAAAAGAAAAAAAAGAAAAAAAAAAGGAAAAGGACATAGAGTAAATGACCAAAGAGAGAATGAGAGACAGTAAATGAAAGAACATTTATTCTGTAGAAAAATACAATATTATTTCATTAAATAACTTTCACATTCTCCCTGGTGTACAATAAACAATAGTTTCTGTAATGTAGTCTAGATATGTTTTCTCTTTTTTTGATCAATGTATATAATTCTTTAAAAATTAATGTTAAAAAGAATATCAAGTATTTTTAGTTATTTTAATGAATAAAAATTGGTATATATTTGAAATAGACCTTGATATTGATAAAATATTGATCATTTCATTAGCATACAATATTTTTATAAAGAATATGTGTTAAAATACAAAATATTTCTAGTACATGAAAAATAGTCACACTTTTAGGATATTTTAAAAATATATAACTATAAATTTAAATTAGTAAAGAACAGGGTTTTGTTATTGTTGTTTTTTACTTTCCAGTAGAGTTTGATTGATTTTTTATTAACATTTTTTTACCTTTTGAAGATTTTTTCTTTTCTTATACATAATTCTATAAAGACAGACATATGTAAAAGGTCATAAGCTCTATTTAAAAGGAGAGATTTTATTTAAATAAAATATGGTAGTAATTTGGTTATGTAAAATGAAATTTTAAATTAAGAAATTAGGTTTCTCTCACTTCATGTGAGGGACCTACTTCCAACTCTCTTAGGAAGTGCTCTAAACTTTCTCTTTGTGCTTCATAAATGAAATCTCTTTGTTATCACCCCATAAATTCATTAATGTACACAGTTATAATTTAATAAAAAAAGTAAGCACAGGACAGCCAGCTTGTACACAGACACATATGCTACAGAGGTGTGTCCAAGCTAATGGATTTGGTGCATATAACAAATAAAATTCTTCAGTACATATATCAAATAAAATTGTTCATAAAGAAAAAAATAAATAAAAAGAATTGTGGCAAAAAATAAAATAAAGAAATCAACAAGGTAAAGAAATGTGTGCAATCTGTTATGTATTTTCTACATTATATCTCGTTATCCTAGGATAATGTATTCCAAGACTTTACTATAGAAATATGTATGATATTTGGAATATTTGAATCTTTAGGTTTACTGTTAAATTATATTTTTAAAATTCCATGTATTTTGCACTTAATTTGGGTAGATGAAAGCAAAGATTTTTATAAAGCAAATTTCTCTAACAATTTATTATGCTTAGTTATGTTGATCAATCTGAAAAATAGTTTACATATTTGAAAGAGATCTATTGCATTTTATTTCAGTTCAGGAAATAAATTGTTACTTTTCATTTAAATTTTCAGACAAGATATGGGATAAACTATTGTACTTTTATGAGCTTAGCGTCGGAAGGGTACAAATAAC
The DNA here is from genome assembly GCA_963573935.1 of Arctocebus calabarensis. Classification (NCBI taxonomy): domain Eukaryota; kingdom Metazoa; phylum Chordata; class Mammalia; order Primates; family Lorisidae; genus Arctocebus; species Arctocebus calabarensis. Next base: position 4,202 of record CAUYON010036122.1, read on the forward strand.
TTCACAAGCTTACAAAAAATTTGATAATAACTTTTCATAAGTCACATTAGCATGTGAAGTTGGTGTACAACTAGAAGCATACATATTTATTTAATCCAGTGAAAAAAACTGTCTTATGATATAGACTAGGGAGAAATTCATATTTTGTACTGCCTCTTCTTTAAGCAATTTGTACATCTAAAAAATTTGTTCAGTTATATCACAGTATGCACCATTAGGGACAAAACAACTTTCATGAAACAGACTCTAGTTTTAGACATCTTAAAACACAATAGTTAGGATGAGAGAGAAAGAATTTAAATATATAATGGAAACATACTCATATACTTCTGTGTTTTGCATAATACATAAATAAGGATCAAAACGGAAATGCCCAGAGAATTTTAGCACTTATTAATTCACATTCAGGGCAGTTTCAACAGATTAAGGAAATCAACTGCTCTTATAAATGAAGTGATATAAAAAGCAAAAAATAAAGATAGAATGAAAGAAAAGATGATACCAAAATAATAATCTAATTTAATGTGCAAAGAATAAAAATGGGGGAAAAAGGAAAAACTGCAGGTTTGATATAGCAAATAAAATACAAATTTTTTAAAAGTAAATCTATTGCAGCATTGAAAAAGTGAAAATAAAACAGAAATGGTGATGCAGCTAAAATGTATAAATCACAAAAGGTATTTAACGAATGGGGATCCTACAGGAAAGAGCAACTTGTCAGGCAATTCACTGCAAGAGACACACTGCAGTAAGACCCTCTCCCAGCTGATCAGGGACAGCACAGCTAGAATCAGGAATTGGAAGATTTGCACAGCAGCAGCTCAGACCCCGGGTTAAATGAAGGGTAACTTAGTCTGCCAGAGTTCCCAGTCTGAGTAACTATCTCTGGCATTTGTCTTTAGGTTAACAACAGGGAAATAGTTTGTTCAGAGAAGGGTGGGGTCTGTCTCTGGAAATGCAGTGTAGGACCGGGTAGGGAGAGAGCTCAGAGTGATCAAGATGAAATTAGAAATTCAACACAATTTTGTTCAAATTTATTTTGTTTTAAAAAATTGAGACATTAAATATTTTCAACCAAAACAATTCTACCTACCCCAATGTATTCCATAGAAATATTTGAATATACTTTCAAAAACATACAGACACATTGATAGATGTTTTTTGTTGTTTGTTTTCACACAAGTTCTTACGCTATTGCTAGAGCTACAGGGCGATAGTGTCATATCAGCCGACTGGATATGAGCCATCCTCTAACTTCACCTTCCCACATAACTGGGATTACAGGAATGCACCACTATATACTGCTAATTATTATTATTATTATTGTAGGTATACATGGCATATCACTATGTTGTTCAGGCTGCTCTTAAAATCCTGCTTTTAAGTGACCCTCCCACTTTGGCTTCCCAAAGTGCTAGGATTTCACTTACAGGGTGGCCATAAAGTTCATGGGCAACTTAAAATAGTAATTTATGGCCACCCTGTATGAGTCACCTTGCTCCACTTGGTAAGTGTTAATTTAGCATATTTGGTTATATTTGAAAAACACAGGCAATCTAAACATTCATAAATAATAGGATAGCTAACATAAGTATGGAAAATATTACAGCACTTAGAAATAATGAAACTGATCAATATCTACTGAAATAGAACAATGTACATCATGTACTTTCGAATACAAAAAGCAAATTGCAGGAAAATATAAAAATCTATATGCTTAAGTGATATTAAAATTTATTTATATTATACCTATCCAAAATATATGTGTGGGTATATGAATACATTATAGATAGATGATAGATAAGAATATATTAGTTTATATGTATATATTAAATTGTTTAATATACACACAATCACAATGGTAATTCCCAAGCAATAATAGTGCTTATAGTAGGGCCTTTAGCTTGTTTTCTAAATAATGTCCATTGTAGTATGGATTTTTAATATTACATATATAACTTTTTTTTATATTGGATGCCTAAAATTGAGAGTGAAGGAAATATGTAATACAGGGGTCATCACAAAAGTTTTGAGAACGTAATAATCAAGAAACATGAAATTCACCTGAATGGAAACAAATGAAGCCTTTCCAGCAACACTGATAAGCCAAGTTGAAACTTGCACAGATAAATCAAAAAGTATGCTGTCAATTGTATTTCTTGGAAGTAATGGACCAGTTTGTCTCAAAACTTTTGTAGTGACCTTTGTATTTTAGAGGGTAAAGGAAAAGAATGAAATGAAAAAACAAGGCTAAAATCAGTTATTGCAGTACATTCACTAGAACTACAAATAGCCATGCTATTAATTATTAATTAACATTACTGTAAATAGTATTGATAATAAGTAACATTTATTAAGGATATACTATGTGGTAAGCACATTTTTATATGCTTAAAGGCATCATTCCATTTAAATTCTCCACTTTCTATGAGGTAGGTACTTGTCCTCATTTCGGAGATAAGACAATGAAGGCACACATTGGTTAAGTTATAAAATTTGCAAGTTTGCAGAGCCAATATCCACCCCTCTCCCAAATTTAACTGTGGAAAACAGAGAAATCTGGGTTTACTTGATTTGGATGGGTTTATAAAGGTTTTGGAATGGCTAAACTTTAGAATGCAGAATTCTTTAATCCTACAAAACAAGAACTACTTTTTTGGTTGTAGCCATCATTGTTGTTTGGCGGGCCCAGGCTGGATTCGAACCGGCCAGCTCAGGTGTCCGTGGCTGGCGCCTTAGCCCATTAAGCCACAGGCACTGAGCCAGAACTACTTTTTTGAAATGCAGAGAAAATTAAAGGCAAGAAAAAGCTCTCCTTATTAAGCTTCTGAATTAATACCAAGACTGTACTTTGTCATGGTTTTTATCTCCGGTGGGACTTCCTACATGCAGCTGGCTCAGCTAGCCTATAGTCTGATCATGGTCCTCTAGATTCTGGAGTTTGGAACTTAACAGAGGCAGGATTCTCACCTAAATTCCCATGGTCTTCCTTCTACAGGAAGGCAATTCCACAAACTACCTCTCTGTATTAGGAACTGGTTCTGCCCAGCAGGCAGCAAGGTGGTAGAAGGTGAATATAACTGCGGGAGCCTATGCTAATAAGTGCTATTTTATTACCATTTGTTTAACATAAGACACAATGGTATAATTTTTATTCTGAGCTTTTTAAAAGAATTTCAGTATTTGGTTTCTAGTTCCTTAGAATGACCTATATGACTTAAATTAAATCACTTGACTTTTTTCTCTAAAGAGTTGTATATAAGCATATAGAGGTTCCTTTTACTTCTTGTAACCTAATGTTTACTCTTAAATTGATGGGAAGAAAAGAGGTCAGTGGAAGATGATACTGATTACTTAATTAGGTCAAATTAACAATGATTCATTTCAGTGCGTATTTGTGATATCAAAATTATATGGTTCATGTTAAAAACAATCTTATTTTATTTCATCTTAAATATTAACAAAGAGTGTGATATTCATTAGATTGTTATAAGTAGTACATGAAAAAAATTATATTATGGTTTCTATTCCTTGTTAACTAGCTTTCTCTATCCTCTGTAGCAAATATTTTATATTTAACAAGTACAAGAAGGAGAGTAGTTCTTCAAACACACGGTTTAGATATTTTACTACTTAGCTTGTGTGTGTGTGTGTGTGCGTGTGTGTGTATGTATGTGTGAAAGGGAGAAAGATTATTATTGTTACCAGTACTATTAAGAAGATAACTTGACTACTTTTAGAAGGGAGGAAAAAAATCTAGTTGAAATGGATTGTTAGCTATTTTGAAAAATAGCATCTTCATTGCTTCACTGGGTTATTTTATGCAGCTGATACTCAATATTTTCATACTAATCTGTCTGTGATAATCAATTAATATTATTTCCAGATATGTCAGGCCACTTATTTAATTAGTTTGTATTAAGTGAGTTAATGGTAATGACATTATGTTGGACTTACCCTGGCATTGGTCCATTTCCAGAAAGACTGTAAACCTGACGAGGATTTAGTAGATACTGGAATTTTCTGTAAATTCTATAAAGGCGAAAAAAGGGGGGAGGGGAGAAGAAAATTTAGTGATTCCCAATCATTTTAAAATAATTAATATCCCTTAATATTATAAATATATGTATGGGTATAATTGAAGACATTTGATGTATTTTAGAGTAATAATATTAGAAATATAGTAAGTATATAGGGACTAAAGTTTCTTTTAAAATAGGCTTTGTAGTTATTACAAAGAGAGGATAGCTTATCATTAGAACTAACTGTTGAGTTCTAAATATACATAGTCATTTAGAACATTTTCTAAACCCCATTTGATCATCTTTTAGCTAATTAGATTTCAGATAAATATTTTTAAAATACTGTAGTGCAGAATTCCTTAAATGTTTACTGTCAATAAATCCATATCAATAGATACTTCTCTATATAGAATTCAATTAGGTGATTGGGTCAAACTAATTGAGTCCAAAATTATCTATCCCTCACATAAAATGGTATTGTGCACTTTATTTGTATATATGTAAGCAAAGAAAGTAGTCTCACTTGGCCTAATCATTTTATACAAAGGATAATCTTATTAATCAGCTTGCAAAATTGCTGAACCATTTCCACAGGCCATATTAAATAATCTTTTTTTCTGAAAAAAAAAATTTTTGTAAACAAATGGGACAGAATTTTTCTATGTATACACATGTCCCACATGTATAAACATATTTAGACAAAATATTAAAAGTGAAAGGACATATTTAGTTTGTTAAAGTTAGTTTTATATATACGTGAAAATATTGCCATGTATTTATAAATACATTCTTGTGCTGTTTACTGATTGAAACTCTCTAAATTGACTACGTAATATCTACATATATCTCCTAGAGTCCTTCTCATCCTTCTTTTTCCCTGGCACCTGAACCCTACTCATGGACAATCCAATGCTTTCTGAGAAATCACTTTCTTTTTTTTTTTTTTTTAATTGTTTGGGATTCATTGAGGGTACAAAGAATTAGGTTACACTGATTGTGTTTTGTTAGGTAAAGTCCCTCTTGTAATCGTGTGCCCAGGGGAGGGTGGGTCATAGTGCATGGCACACCTCTTGAGACGTCTCTTTCAAACATCCCTATTCCATCCCATGACCTAGGTTCAGGCTTCAAGTTTTCTCATCCGCCTTATAATATCTTGGCAATCGAGCTCTCTTCTAGACTTGGCAATCGAGCTCTCTTCTAGACTGCTGTCTAAGTATGGTCACGTATTTCCATGATGAAAAGATCTTGCTAGTGGCAACTTGTTTGGAAATGGCCACGGTTTCTCCCTCACCATTCTCCTCCTTCCCATTAACCTTTCTCCTCTAACCTCAGTAAATTCCTCCTGCTTCACACCACACCCCTTCACATATCCATTTTTCTCCTCTTATTTGGCAAATACCTGCTTAAATAAAAACCAACACAAAATCTACTTCTTCTCTGAAGACCAAGATGTCTTCAGAGAGAGTTATCTTCTCTGAGTTTTCCTAATAGCTTTATTTTACAAATTTCTATTCTAACGTACTGCATGGCATTGCGTCATAACTGTTTACAGGCCTCCCTTCCTGCAAGACTGATCTTATGCTTTTTATCTCCAGCACCTGGAGATTTTGAATTTGCCATGGGCTTGCTGCTTGAATAAAAGATATATGAACACTTTCATACTTATTAACTAATATGGGAAACTTGTATGTGTATACATGATTTGGGGACTTTTGGTAATTTACCTAACATCTCAAAGTTGTAAAGCCAAAAATTTTGAAAAAAAACACACCAAATGGCACCTCATTATGAAAGATACCTCTTATGCATGCAGAAAGATTTATGTTTGCATTCATAATAGATCATCATTAAAACATATTTCCATTTCATTTGACTTTGAATGATCCTAGTCAGTGTATAAAGCCAAAACCACAAGTGGTTGTGAACATATTAGAGCTTGCATATGAACCTTCCCATTACTTTTAATTTCTTTGTGATTTTAGTGTATCTATGTACTTATACTTTTTTAAAACTAGAGAAGTTATTTGTATGTATTAGAAGCCAGAGAGATAGGGACACTTGTACTTGATGAGGGTTATCTTAATTAGAGGGGTATTTCTTTCCCTTAGAAAATTTATTTTTATATTTTTGACTCTTAAGATTTAACTTATCTCTAATTTTCAACATGAATTTAAGTGTTATCTTTGTTAAAAGTTTACTTTTATTTCAAGATATCAGGAATATATGGTATATACAGCTGACAGACTATAAATAGAAAAAAAGAAAAAACTAGCATTTTTTTCAAATTTCTATTTTTGTATTTAATTACTATTTCATACCTCTTTGAGTGATGCAACTCTTCTCTTTAATAAATCATTATGAATATTTTGACTTAGTAAGCCATTATTTATTTAAATAATTTATATCACAATTAATAGAGTAAAAACATAACTATATATTGATGAATCAGAAAAAACTTGTACTGTTCAAGCAGAAGTAATATTTGTTGATTGAAAATGAAGAACACCTATATTTTATTTTTAAAAAGCTGGAAAGTTCACTGATAGAAAAGAAAATTATATTATGAAATTCCATTATTCAAATAAACATTTTAACTTTGTTATATGGTGATCCACAAAGGACATTTGTTTTATTGTCAAGGTGACTTTATGAGTGCTCTTATCTGCTGGCCTATTTGAGGTGAGATTAGAAAAGACACCTAGAAAACATTGAGACAGGAATAAGGTCTTTGCTTATGACTGTCCGCTTTAGAAGAACATAAGGTTTACTCTTTAGTGCAGTGATTTTAATGTTTGTATTACATGTGATTATTTAATCATTAATTCATTACAGCAATGAAGTTGTGCTATCAGCCAGAATACTGAGACACCTGACAATGCAATTCATTATAATTTAGATTAAATTGTCTGTGCTTCTCCAGGAAATATAGCATCATGTTCTCCAAAATGTACAGGCTGAAAATCATAATATATTTTTCCTAGAAGCTAGATATAAACTCAGTTCATCAGTACTGGGTTATGATTTACCTGAAGCCATCAAGTTGACCATTTCGAACCCATTTTCGTTCAACACTATTTATGAAAATATGCTATATATGAAGTTCTTTGTTAAGGGCTGGGGCTTTTAGATGAAGAAGAGAGAATTCAGTACTTGAGCTATGGCAATGGACATATTTACAATTCTAAACACATCATGTCCATATATATATATATATATATACACACACACACACACACACGTATACATATATATGTATTTTATGTATACATACACACACACATATACACTAGCATTGTTTATTTTGTTTTAAAATAAGTCAACAGTAAGGAATAATGTTTTTAAACATTTTCTCATCATTTTTAGTTTATCTTTTTATATATGTGTGACACAGAAAAAGGAAATGATTTTAAACACATACCGTTCTCCTTGCTTCCCACCACTTTTGGGGTTCACAAAAACTAAAAGTGGGTGAGTACCAGGAACAGGAGTGATCTGGAAGGAAAGATGCATATATGGAAAAATTATTATGCACATTATATATGAAAAGGACTGATAGGGTTTGGGTGTTTGGCCTCTCCAAGCGTCGTGTTGAAATTCCATCTCCATTGTTGGAGGTGGTTTGGGTCATGGGTGGATCTCTCATTACTGATTTGGTGACCTCCTTGCAATAATGAGTGAGTTCTCACTTTATTAGTGTACCACAGCGCTGGTTGTTTAAAAGAGGCTGACAGTTCCTCCATGTTCTCTTGTCCCTTCTCTGCCATGTGACCTGCCTGCCAGCCTGTTCCCCCTTCACCTTCTGCCTGGGCTGGAAGCTCCCTGAAGCCCTCACCAAAAGTAGATGCACAGGCCATCTCCTGTACACTGAAGAATGAATAGCCGAATAAGCCTGTTTTCTTTATAAATTACCCTTGAGGTGTTCCTTTAGAGCAATGCAAAGCACACTAAGGAGGTGTGGAGGTGCTGCTGTAAAGACACCTGAAAATGTGGAAGTGGCTCTGGGACTGGGTAAGGAACAGAGGTTCGTAGACAGGAGGGTCGTCTTTGGAGGATTCAGTAGAAGAAGGAAGAAGGGGGAAAGTGTGGAACTCCTTAGAGACTTGTTAAGTGGTTGACCAAAACATTAAAAGAAATGTGTATAGTACAGGAAGGGGTGATTAGGTCATAGATGGAGATGAGCCCAGGCCGCCCCTCCCATCATGGCCCAGAGACCTTGGACACCTGAATGGTTTAGGGGCCAGGCGTGGGCCCTGCCACTTTGCCCCACCTCAGGAGGCTGCTATTGGTGTCCCTGGATGCAGGAACCCTGCCCCAGGCAGACACCTCTCCATTGCTCCAGAGGACTCAAGCCATAAGCCTGGGGTGGAGCCCACGTGGTGCTAAGGCTGCAGGCATCCAAAGTGGGGCAGAGGCTGAGGTTTGATGGTTTCCAGCTCTATTTCAGAGGATGTTTGGAAAGCCTGAGTGCCCAGGGCTGAATCCAGAGGTGGAGACCCCTCAGAGAAACCCTACCAGGCCAGTGCCTGGGGGGAATGTAGGGCCAGAGTCTGACATGGAGTCTGGTTCAGCAATGGTGGCCTGGCTTTGGCATCCCCACCTCCTGCCCTGCACCAAGCATGGCCAGGCTCACACAGCTCACACGGGCTCACACGGGCTCACACAGGCTCACACGGGCTCACACGGCTCACACGGCTCACACGGGCTCACACGGCTCACACGGGCTCACACGGGCTCACACGGCTCACACGGCTCACACGGGCTCACACGGGCTCACACGGCTCACACGGGCTCACACGGGCTCACACGGCTCACACGGCTCACACGGGCTCACACGGCTCACACAGGCTCACACGGGCTCACACAGGCTCACACGGGCTCACACGGCTCACATGGCTCACACGGGCTCACACAGGCTCACATGGCTCACACAGGCTCACACGGGCTCACACGGCTGACACGGGCTCACACAGGCCCACACGGGCTCTCACGGCTGACACGGGCTCACACAGGCTCACACGGCTCACACAGAACAGGCCTTTAATGTGGCTGTGGCTCAGCATCAGCGGCACCGTTGCTGGTGGCCCACACAGCCTGTTCAACTCTCTGGAGCTGATATCTGGAGGTGGAGGGGTAGGCAGATGTGCCACCTAGAGGGCCAGCTTCTCTCCATGACTGGTAGCACGGGTCCTGCTGGGCCAAGGAGGGGACATTGAACTGAGGTCCCCAGCTTCTCTCCTGAGTGGATGGAGGGTGAAGGGGTGTAAGAGGTGAGAAGGCCACTGTCATAGCTACTGACTGTCCCCCAGGCGGAGCAGTGAGAAGCCTCGAGTGACTTCACACTAACCTGAATCCCATTTGATCATCTTTTAGCTAACTAATTGGACTCAGATAAAGATTTTTAAAATATTGTAGTACAGAATTCTTTAAATATTTTCTCTCAATAAATCCTTGTCTCAGTAATTGGATTTCCAGGTCCAGGCTGGAATCCCTTGGCTGTTTCAGTTTAGATAACACTGGTAGTTTACAAGGGGCATCTCTCCTCCATCATTAAAACCTAAAATGAAGAAACACCAAAAACACCTAACACCTAGACATTGGCATTCGGCCTCCTTTATTTTTCTGTTATTTCTCATCCTTTTACCACATTGGAACTCCTAAAGTCTCTGAATGCAAAATAGTTACAGATTTTAGCTGATTTCTAACTCAGTTTGAATTATTACTCCTTGTTTTTGAATAGAATCTCAAGCTAAATAAAAGTTTTGAATAAATACTCATTAGGATGGTTCCTTTGCTCCTCAAGTTCAACATATTCAACTATATGAGATTATGTTTAAATTCACATTGGGTTAAATATTTAGCATTTTTTGAAACTATATTTTACAAAGGTTTTCAGACATATTTATTCATTGGAATATTTAAAGCCATCATTATAAGTTATAAGAGTCAGTAACAATTATTTTCTTAATTCATATTTGATTATGAACAAATAAACATTCCATTTTAAAAGATTATAGCCTGCAGAGTATTTTGAAATAAAATACTAAATCTAGATATCCTTTTGAAAGCAGTGAGATGGAGAAACAGATCCAATGCATTGGAAAAACACAAGAGTATTAAGCAATTTAGAGGAATTATAATATTCCACAAGCAACAAAAATAAAATACCCAATATGTGAACTGGGATTAATAAATAATTAGCAACCTTTTCCTCACACATACTCTTATCATAAATCAAGCCTAGAAAATAAGACAAAATACAAATAAAATGTGCTGTTTATTTGCAAGGTATCAGATACTGGATTAGCAGCCCCCTTTGATACTATTAACAGGTACCTGACTTAATGGAACACACCTAACACCTAATAAAAGCCACATTTAAAGGGGGATTTGTGATTAAACAGAACCACTGATGCATAGCTGGTGTTAAGGAAGCATTTATTGATTTTAGACTCAAAATGTTAAAGTTCCAACCAAATTTGGCATGTTTTTCAGTGCTCATTTGAGAGAGGATACCCGAGAAGGGTGAGATCTGGGAGAACAGGTCTTCTCAAGAAGAGCACAAGGATACACTTGCAGGGTCCTCGCCATGGTGACTCAGCCCTTAGGAATTTGTAACTTCCTGGAACTTGGAAATTTCCAAGTTCTGTGAAATCCTGTAGTTCTGTAGAGGCTGGACTAGCATCTCCCACTTGATTCAAAATGGTCCATGAGAAGGGTACCTGGAGGGTGGAACTTCTTGACTGTCAATAAAAAGGGAAAGATCAAGGTAGACGGGGAGCGCAGCCATTTGGAATTCTTCTAGGCCGTAAGCTCCTATCTGGTGAATAAAGCCCTTCCTCTTATAAATGTGGTGTTTGGGTGCTCTTTCTCTCTGTTGGGCCTTGTCTTCCTGCAACATTTTTGGTTCCCTGACCAGGAAGCGAGCTCACCCTTGGAGAGAACATGCACCTGGCAGTTGCCACCAATCCGCTGGACACTGACGTGGGGGTCCCTGATCGTCCTGGGTGACATGAACCACTGAACCCGCTGGGGAGGCAGTTTGGCCTCCCTGTGTGGATGCCTCGGCTGGGCTGAGAAAGAACCCCGTCGGCGGGTCTTCAAGGAGTCAAACACCAGGAGGAACTGGCATGGAGGAACAGGTACCTACACAGGGAGACATCTAAGGCAAGGCTTGGGGTCCCACTACAGTTGTAGTGGAAGAAGGAGCCTGGTCAACTCCTTGGGCATTAGATTGCCAGGAGGTCTGTTGAGAGGTGTGTGAGAGTGTGTGGATGTGGTGTGACTGAGAGAACTCTGAGGGTGGAGTTGGAAATGGGTTGGAAATGTATGCATGTGAGTGCTTGGAGAATGACTGAGATGGGGTAACGACAGGTGGGGTTTGTCCACCCCTCCCATTCATGGGGTGAAACGAATGTGTGAGTGTGCCCTTCTTCCCTGCTCCAACTTTGCCCTCTGGCTATTCTGAGAGAAACTGGAAGTTCTAGGTTTTCCGCTTTCTGTCTTTGGTGGTGGCCATGTGGCCATGTGGGTCTGGGGGAAAATGAAAAGACCTTAGAAAAGATGTTGTAGTTTTGTCACTGGAATTTCTTCAGTGAGTCTTTGGTCTCAGGAATTTGAGAATTGAGCCCACAGGCCACAGATCAGTGATAAAATGGCATTTTGTTGGACTGAGGGACATGCAGAGGGAGTGGAGATTGCCAGAGCTATTGGCAGAGGGGCCGTGCCTTGGAATATCCTCCCAAAGGGGAGAAGAGGCCCAGGTCAGAGGTTTCCTGCATAAGTCCTTTGTCTAGGGGTGAAAAATTAGCCATGAGAGATATTTTGGCCAGGACTCGGTAGACAGACAGAAAAATACCTTTACAAACTGAATGGGTGTTCTAGCAAATGAATGAATGCAGCCCCTCACCTTGGACAAGGTTATTAGGTCTTTGCAGTGGTTTTTGTCTGGGGAAGGGATTAGGGTGTGTGCTCCTTAGTCAGGGTGGAGCCATCCAAAATGTTGGGACTGCTTTGTTCATGGCCTTGCTAGGGCTCAGAGGGTTTGTGCCTGGAAATGGGAGTCTGATGTCTGAGCTCACCTGAGTCTGAAAAAGGGTGGTTCCCTATCCAGCCCTGAGGGGAAAAATCTTGTATCAATGTTATATCTCATAAAATGTCTCTCATTTATAAAATGTAATAATTTGGTTCTTTAAATTGTTGGGGAAACTGAGTCTTTGTCAAAGGATAAGATTCTTGTCTTCTAATTATCAGTTTGGGTGAGTGAATGGGTGACTTCATGGTAAACTGGGATCCTGTTTTGTGGGAAGTGAGTTTTTGAGAGTAATTAGACAGAAAGGAGATTGGCATTGTGATAAATTTTGTCCTGTAACAGAATGGTGGTATAAGAAAGTGAAAGGCAGGGCAAAAGTTAAAGAAAGTTTAGAATGTTTGTAGATTGTCTGTGCAGGTCATAAAGGGAATTTGTGAAAGAATTTACATGTGATCCAGTTGACTATTCCTTTAAAATCTTTAGGCATGTAATCTTATTTGAGCCAATGTTTAAGGC